>QVXC01000024.1:0-175835 GCA_003501895.1 Phaeosphaeria sp. A1 3.1a
ACAAAGCGCGTATACTGCAGTGAGAGCTGCGGGTATACTGCTCGGGACTACTAAACACCAACGCTAACCCTTCTGGGCTTAGCGAGGTGGCTCGTACGCGGAACATCAAGCTTGTGGACGGGGCCTCATGAGATGGATCCGTAACAGTACTCAGGCAGTACATTTAGTAACGAAGGCGTTATGTATTTAAGGGCTGAGTTTCCCGCGTAGTTTACACTCCTTCGTAGTTATTCTAAGTTTGTCACCTACTAGCTAGGTTGGATTTCAGAACCCATTCGTGCTACACAAGACTTTTGTTTGATCACTGAACAATCCCTCGACCTCACTACGCTCTGCGCACTGCCTCAGTGGAAGCTACGCTACTCGTACCTTCGATCGTTCATAGGAAGTGAAACCCGTCTTAACATCTAGTAGAGTAGCACTATAGAGTATAGAACTGTAGTAGCTTAGGTAGCTGCTAAGGCGTCTGCAGTGCCTTAGCGATTAAAGAAGTCTTATAATAGTAGTAATCAAGAAATAGGCTAACTAGCTCTACAGCGCTGTAGGAACTGTAGCAAGACTAGGCATAATGCATGAACGTGCAGAAAAGATGTAGAGGCATCTTCTAAATTAGATGCCAGCATGATGTACGTAGGCTCTCTGTTTGATAGTGATTAAATTGAAGATGTGTAATATAAGTTGGCTGTGCCAAGAGATTTTGGGCCGCTCGGTGGGTTGAGCCACTCGGTGGTGGTTTACGTTAGTGTATATACTTAGTCTAGCTACTATACCCCTAATACCCTGCCTCATTATTCTTGCTTCTCTCGTTCTGTCTATGATGCCTCTCTGCTTGGGGAAGCGCACGCTTTACGTCCTCGCTACCTCCGTCATGCGCATCCATCATGTTCCTCCTCTTACCAACCTCATGTACTGTCCTGAAATGCTCTCTCATCTTATCCTCCCGCGAACCAAAGCTCCTGCCCTTACTTTTGCCAGCAGGTTTTCTGCTGCGCGGACAGCCATCCACAGGACAGTAGTACTCGACTTTCTTCGTCACATGTGTGTGATCGTAGTGCCGGCGGAAGTCGGCTTGGCGGCCAAAGGATATGTCCTGACATTTGGCGTCTAGGCATTTGAACTTTCCGCTACGCGTGACGTGGCCGACGACGGGGTCTGAGTGGGAGGAGGATGTGGAGAAGGTCGAGGGCCGGCGAAGTTTTTTGGAGGCCGAGTGAAGTGAGCAGGGGATGGGCGTTAGAATAGGAGACATGGCTGTGGCTGTGGCTGTGGTTGCGGCTTGTGGTGAATTAGCTGGGAATCTGCCTTTCTTATTAGTGTTTGACACCCGTTAATCAACTTTTGGTAGCTTACAAGTCTGACTCGCAGAGACCTGTTCCACCAAGGTAATCTGTGCGCTGGAGCGCTTGAGGTGAAGGCGCAATTGGTATACGAAGATTTCTGTTGCTCCAAATGGTTAGAACATGATTTGGCTGGTCGCGACCAAAATAACAAAATTTCTCGCAAATGGCCCAAGAAATGTGAAGAGGTTTTTCTGGTAATCAGAGGCACATAATTTCAAAGTGGACTGGGTTGGAATTGGTGTTGTTTCCATTATTGTGTGGCCTAATCGAGGGCTAATTGGCCTGCGGATCCATAAAGACAAAAGAAAGATTACTACCGGGATTTAATGTGAATGCAATGCGAAGAAAAGTAAGATCGAAGTAATTTGACAAGAAAAATACACATTGGACAAAGGTCTTCCTGCATGCCGGATGTGGCGCTTCTCAAGTCAACACGATAATGCTTACTGGCGTGGATCAGTATATAAGCTGTCAAAGACTCCTCAATTCGTCCTTATCTGAATGCTGTGTTTCCCATGTATGGAACGTGGGATTCTGGGAGTCCAATGGTTGAGTATGGGGAAGTAGGACCATAGTCGTTTGCCAACAGACCTGGTTGCCGAATGTGCTCACGTGATACAGGATGTATCGGGAAACCGATTCTGACTTACCGTAGTGATATGAGCAAAGAGACTGTGGCAGATGATGTTAATTCTTGTCGACGCGATTCAAGTTCTGGACCGATAACAATACCTAGGGTTGAATTGACGATTTGTTGATGAGTCCAGTCATGGTAATGCGAGCCAACTGAAGCGGTTCCTGAGCGAACAATCTTTGCTTTGCAAAGATATGAATCATGAAAGAGCAATACTTGGTGCCAGCATCGCAAAGCCTAATCTTTCGACGACATCTTTTGAGCGTGACTGAGTTCGTCTCCCAGATTTGGCTGAGACAAGCATTTATAGCGTTGATTCCACTGAAAGCAATGAAGTTCCGATCTGCTCGGCGCGCGCGTGAGAAGTTGGTGTGAATGGCTCAATCTCTTGGGAGATGGTGTTATCGACAAGGGGACATATCTCGCTCTCTCCGCGGGCAGCCTGGAGTGGCCCCTTTGCCATGGGAACAGACAGCACACGGAATGTTGCGTCAAATCTAGCCTGGTGACGGTGGGATCCTATATTGGCCTTGAAATGTCGCTTTGATCTTGATTCTTGCTCGAAAGCGCCATGATTTTGCGTCATATAAGATGGGGGGCACTTACTCATCGAGGTTGAGACTTTGTTCAAACATCTTCACGTTGTTGCCCGTAGCCTGTGGTGCAGCAACGTTCCTTATGGAACTCGTTGCCCTGCCGGTGTGTGTGTCGTCAAGGTCGAAGATGGTCGAGCCTATCCCAGCAGATATTTGTAATGTGTTATATTCTGTGTCTAATTTGGGCGAGGTGAATGGTCTGTACTCGATGGGCGGGGCATGGCCGACGTAGTCAAGTTGATACTGTGTGGAATATTGCTGGGCAGGCGTCGAAGGCGAGTATTGAGAAGCGGAGATATTTGAATGCTGCGTTACTGTACGTGACATATCCACACCGCCTAGCGCTGAATCGTGTCCTATCGAACCACGATGCTGATCAAGAAACTGTTGTTGATTCGATAGCGCTGAACGTTGTGAGTCTACGCGCTCCATGCCGCTCCATTGCATCAAGGTGCTAGGTGGTGTTATAAATCCGGCTGCAATTTGTGGGATTGTGGTAGCTTGATGTCGGGGCAAGGCGAACGGCTGCAAACCATTCGATAGAGACCAGGCCGTAAGTGAATCGTCGCGGATGCGTTGTTTTGGTGCCGTGCCTTGCAACGGCCTCTGTATATTCATATTGAGATCGTGATGCATGGCGTCCAGATTTCTGGTCTCATCGACTGGGTCCGCCATGAAGTGACAAGGCTGGGTGCCATTTGCACGTAGACCATAGGATTTTGCATGCAGCATGATGAAGGTAAAAATGCGGCACCACCAAAGCCCTACAGAAAGCTTAGCATGAAATGATGTTTTGTTGTAGTGGTTGTAGAGCCGCGTATGGCACAAACATGGTATGAAAGACAATTCGTGCAAAGTGAGCCGTTAATGAAGCGAACACCTACCTATATCACGTTGCCGGCGTGGACTAGCGCATAGCCTGGCCAAGCATATTTAGAGGGACCTTCAGATGGCTTGCATACGCGCTGAAACGTTATCTCAAAACGGCCGATCCTCGTGGTGAGAATGACGAGCACACCAACAGGCAAAAGAGGCAAACGCGGCTGACACTCGAGCACCACCCAAGCGTTTCCGCTTCGATTTAGCTCGGGACTTGTGCAGCTCGACGTGAGAGTCTATGTTACGATCATGGGACGAAAAGTTGTCGCACCGACTTGTTTTGTCTTGAGGACCGGGATCTCGTTCACTTGGTCTCGCAGTCTCACCATGAAGTACTACTATGGCGGTGGCTCATCAATACACATGCAAAGCTTGAACCTTTGAAGTCCTGAATTGAAAAACACCCGTGATACGGTTCATTGGATGATGGCGAGCCGCACATTGCTCAGCCACTGTGACACGGCTGGGCTGCGAACGTGCTACATGCCAGCATTAGCCCATACCCTATCGATAGAATTTGCCTTGTCCGCCTCACATATGACAGAGCCGCAACGTGAAGGCGTCCTTCACCTTTGGCCCATACCAGAGCGATTGCGTGCTTTCAAGTGCTCTGGACAAGAATCATCGGCCGACGGTCCACACCTTGATACTCGCATCACCGCCGGCACTTATTACCTTTCCAGCCTTCTCCCATGCAACCCCAGCGACGCCATCCTTGTGAGCATTTAGTGCTTTAATCCTCTTGCCGGGATCTGCCGTGCTCCAGACCATGACATTGGTGTCCAGACTGCCACTGGCAGCATACTGCTCACCATCATCCCATGCCAAGCAGGTTATTCGAGCAGTGTGTGCACTCCATCGATCGGTGATAAGTTTGAAATCTCCGGACGCCTCGAAAGCATAGATCTTGCCATTGCCGGCGCCAACGGCGAGCTTCTGGCCGGATGGGGAGAAAGCGAGTGCGGAAATAGCAGATGTCGCACGGCGCAGGAGGACTTCAGTGTCGTTGAGTTCTCCGCCTGACAAGGTGTACATGTGCACTAGCTTGTCGTCTCCACCAACGGCAACCTTGGAGCCATGTGCGGCGATGGCCGTCGGTGCATACTTGACAGCCAGTGAAGTCGTCTTGGAGCCGTCCTTGTAAACATTAATCGAATCGGAGGACAGGACCAAGACCAGACCTGATGTGGCTGCGACGCCCTTGGGCTGGGAGCCGAGTTCGCTAGCCTGTCCGGTGAATACCTTGCCTGGCACAGAAATGGAGCGCAAGGTGTCGTCCCAGCCTACTGTGTGGAGCTCTGCCTCGCCGGTGGTCTCTGCAGTGGTTATGCCAGCCACGTAGTTGGAATGAGCTGCGCCGTGGACCTTGTCAGCGAGACCATTAGAGAGGTCCCAGGCAAGAACGCGGCCTTCATAGCTGCCTGTTGCAAACGTAGACCCCGAGATGGCTGCCGCGGTGATGTTCTTCTGGTGACCGCGCACTACGCGGGTTGGCTTCTCGCTGCCCTCGACGAGGTAGTTCAGATTGCCTTGCAGGTCCACACTGACAATCAACCCGTCGCTGCGGCCCGCGGGCCACACGACACCAACCTGCTGGTCAGGGATGCTCGTGACGTCTGCGTCGCCCATGCGCCACGACTGAATAGCCGTGGCGGCTTCTGGGTCCCACACGCGCACCGTCTGGTCAGCGCTAGCCGTGACGAACTTCTTGGAGTCTTTGGCCCACGAGATGCCGAAGATGCTGCCTGTATGCACGCCGTCTCCGATCTGGGCTTTTGGCTCGCCGGTCCGTCCATCGTAGAGCCAGATGCGCTTGTCCGCACCGACGCTGGCAAAGACGGAGCCGTCGGGGGCGAAGGCGGTGGCATAGACGAAGCGGTTGTGCTGGCCGCGCAGGCTGGTGTTGAACTTGAAGGGCGCGCCGTGGTAGAAGACGACGCTGGTGTCGTCGGAGCCGGTGGCGGCGCGCAGAGGACGCTGCTGGCGGATGGCGACCGTGTTGATCTGCGACGAGTGGCCCGAGATGTCGCCCACGCTGTTGCCGCTGTCGGCCGTGATGCAGTGGCCGAAGCGCTCCTTGCCGTCGCCCACGGCAATGAGGCGCTGCGAGTCGCCGTCCCACGCGATGTCGTTGATGCGGCCCGCGATGATGTGGTAGTCGCCCTTGGTCACGCCTTCCCCTGCGCAGTCCCACACCTTGACGGTGCCCGCCACGTCGCCGCTGGCCACGTAGAAGCCCGACGGCGAGAAGCGTGCCACGGTCGTCGCCGCCGTGTGCTGTGTATACTGCGTGCTGGCGGCCGGGTTGTCAATGGACCGCAGGAAGACCGACTTGCCCGACGCGTACGCCAGTCGCTCGCCCTTGGGGTCCGACGAGAGGGGCGTCGGCTGCCCGCGCGTCGTCGTGGGCGCCGCAGCCCATATGGCCTCTGTGTGCACTGTCAGCACCCTGGCCGTGAGCCCCGCGGCACTGGCGGCGCTGCATACCTGCGACGAGAGACATGGTGTCTTCTTATATCACTTTCACGGTGGGGGTATCACTCTCACGGTGGGGGGTTATTGGCAAAACTGCATGTGTACGTCGGCGCCTGGCCTCTGCGCTTTCGTCAACCGCTGTGGTGTTGTGTTTCAGGGCATGCAGACTTGGTGGGGCACGCGGGGCACCATCTAATCATCACGTGATACGAGCATGGGTCGGGGTCAGAGTCATCGATGAATCTATTGGCAAGACTCTGCCACTACAAGACACGACTAGGCAGCACCTGGCGCCTTCTTTTCACCTAACGCCTTCCTGTCATGCTTCTGTACCGCTACCGTCTTGTCTGTGTACTTCCTTTTGTCTACAGATGGGATGAAAAATGCAGCAATCACGCCGCACAGACCGAACCCGAGAGCCACAAGATAACTCAGATGTGCTCCCTCCAGATATGCTTGCTTGTTCCCCAGAGTTGCTGCGGCTCGGATAGCTGGATTGATACCTGGGATTGCGCTGTAAGCGGTAGCAGTATTGGCACGAGCTGCAGCTACTAATCTAGTCGTAATGGCTCCGCTCAGGTTGAAAGGTGCCAAGTTTCGACCGACAGCTACAGGAAGCACTGCAGTGTACTTGTTGTTGGTTACATTGCTGAAAATTGCTGTAGCGACAGCTCCGGCAAGCAGACGAGACGTTCCTGCGAGACCAGCCGCCGTTCCAATGTCTTCTTGGTAGACTATCCCGAACCCAACAAGTACCATCCCGTTGAGTAGGTTGACAGATGTACACGTCGAGATGATGACTGTGAGGATGATAGATTTTGCAGGATTGTCCATCGTGGACGTCGCCATAGCACCGACGCATGCGGTTTGCAAAGCGACAGCAAACATGATAACCCATCGCTGATGGCCAATGACTTTGCTAAAGGCAACAATGATGCCACCGATGATGGTACCTAAAGGTAGCACCTCTGCGTAGAGACCTTTGGAGATCTCGTCACTTGCATAGATCAGCTGGGAGAGACGGTTCCACAGCGTTGCGTTTGAGTAGTATTGCATGCCACCGATGGCCATTACCAACATGGGCACCGTGAAGTGTCGCAGAGCCCTGAATAATCGTGGAGGGAACAATGGGGCTGTCAACGGATAGTATGCTTCATAAAATCCGAGTCCGACCAGCGTCAGAAGGCCAATGATGATGGGACAGAGGACCGTGGCGCTGATCCAAGGTGCCATCGAGCCGCCCCAGCCGACACCAACGATGAACAGTGTACAGCCAGCCAGAAAGAGGAAGAGGCCAAGCCAGTCAAATTCGCGCACTAGCTGCATTGCGGGCTTCCCATGTTCGGCTCGCTTCTCTTTCCAGGACGGCGGATGATAGAAGAACCACAACATGGCAAGGTTGATGGCTTGAAAAGCAATCATCACGTAGTAACAGATTCGCCAGTTGCCCGTGTTCTTTATGATGACCCTGAAATCGTGAGCTACTCTGCGTTTGCATAATTTTGAACAGAATGTTGCAAGTGACCATTGCAAAAGTCCAAGTACTAATAGGAGATCATAACTTACCAAGAAGCCAAAGGCATCATCTGTGCGATGATAGACGCTGCATCAAACAGGCCGATGGTGACATGTCGATACTTGCTCGGCACAATCTCCTGTACAGCTCCAAATGCCATCTCAAGGAAGCCGGAGCCGCATCCGAAAAGTGCACCTCCTGCAATCATCTGATTGATAGACTGACCAGTCGCAGACACGATGCTGCCAATCATGAGGATGACTGCTCCTGCAATGAAGAACCACCTTCGGCCAAAGATATCGGATAGTCGTCCTCCGACAGTAACAAACATGGCACCACCCAAGTTCCACGAAATCGTGATCCATGTATAACGAGGGTCGGGTCCAAGCTCCGCATTGATAAAGCCGAGAATTGCGGGCGGGATCAGAAGTGTAAACAGGTAAGCGTTGTAGCACATGGCCATGCTGGTAGCTGCCATGAACGTTCGAAACGTCATACCAACTTCCTCTCCAGTCGTCTGGAGATGTCGAACGATTTCTTCATTGGCGCTGTTCTCGCTGCTGTATCTTCTCCGATCTCCCTGATCTGACGAGTCTGAGTTGTCGATAGCCTCAACGTGCAGCGCCTCCTGCTTGTCGTCTTTGTGGGTCGTCATGGTGGCGTTAGATCAGTCGGTGGTCGCTAAGACTGATGCCGTCGTGCGACAGACACGAGATCTATGTCGTCGAGCAAGGGATCGACATCACCCTATATAACTTCGACTGCTCAACACAAAAGCGTACCTTTATCCCGAACCAAGCTTGACATGATTCTGGGGTAGCCCATGTGGCACGCTTGTCTCCCCGGATCCACACACAAATCCACTTCGCGTATCCTCGGGAAGCTACCCCAGACTTTATTTGCGGGGGAAAGTGCGACTGATCTGCTTTGGGGTTGGATCGTTGAGGTTCATTGGGAATGATCGGCCGTGGCGGCCATGAACGTCATTGGCTCTCAAGCCCGGCTCCGGAAAACGTTAACCTTCGCCACAGAAACAGATGCGAGCATGGTAAACGTTGTCCTGTACGCATAAAACATGAAGATAATTACCGAGCGCATGTATGTTGCCGTCTGGCAAAGCAGCAGCGAAGGGACGTTGCGAAAGGAATTCGAGACCTAGAGCACATCTAGGCAGGTCCAATCTACTCGCGGCGCGAACCAAGTCAACGTCTCAAAAGGGACAAGTATGTCAGAGATCGAAAGGTAGATGTAGAAAGATGGAGTTGCCGTTCTGAGCCGTCTGCTACCGGAAGAAGGATTGAGATCGTACGATGAGGACTTTTTGTAGTGTCCGACGATAGGTCAATACAGTGTGTACTGATACACTTCATGAGTCCATCGAGTCTTTCGTTCAAATGTTCAGCTATAGCAATCTAAAGGGCTCTTCGAGGACCTCACAAAAGTACAGGTCGACATTTTATGTGCAAAGTACTGGCAGGGGTGCGTTGGGCAGCTTGTAGATCGCACATGCCTCGCAATTTTATATTCTTCGAGGCTCACGACCGAGGATCGAATGCAGCCTTGTCACTAGATCTCGCTCCTGCTACTATGGATTCAAGTGACGATAATTCTACAGTATCGGAGCTGGGATTCGCTGTTGTGGCAATGTGTGCTGTCTTCACGAACTGCTCACACGTGTATTCGAAAAGACCTTTTGTGTGTATCATCGTCTTGGATGATATCGAATAATAGTTGACTGACTTATTCAGTAGCCTTGCGGCTGGCTTGTCCACGGTCGTCTAGGTACAATGGACAGTTGGAGAACGACGCACTTGTTTTCACGGAAACCGAATTGCACAGACTATGAGCATAAGTTGAAACACATCCACGAAGCGTCGCATCTCCTCTCACAAAACCCAACAGCGTTGCCAGACAATCTGCTCATTTCTTCTTCTCATTTTCCAACACCGCTAGTTCCACATCTGTTTTACTCCAGTAGTGGCTCAAGTCACCAACTGGCGGACACATGGTCCAACGCATCTCTGCAGCCATGATAACGAACAGCATATACCAGCCTAATATTCCAACGATGAACAACAAAGCTCCTCCAGCCTATGCAGTGTCAACGATAGCTCGACATAGGAGCACTATAGGAGTTCAAAGGCCTACAGTGCATGAGCAGACGGCCATGAAGGAGTCTTACCTTTTGCAACTTCAATGCTTTGTCAAATTTCCCGTCGCTTAAAGCCCAATAAGCACCACTCAAAACCCAGCTACCGATGGTCACAAATAGAAAAATGCCTGCGAATACAACCTTGGTGATCAGTCAGTGACGAATTCCAACTTGCAATGGTCACGAGCTCACATTGATCCGAAGAGTGAAGATCCAAAACGTTCCAAGGGCGAACCCCCAAACGAGTAGGTAGAGCGCGATAACTGCGTTCATCTCTTTAGACACGATGCCGGCTGCAGCATCTCCTGTAGGGGAGTACGCGGCAGCAAGGCCGAGAGTTGGCAGCTGAAGGAGGCCAAATGAGAGCCAGAAGACGCAAAACAAGCCACAAACCATCATGGGGAAGAACTGTGCCTGAATCCAGAGGAATATTGTCGAAAGCAGCAGAAGTACAGGCCCTGTAAAGAAGAATATACCGCTGATGACTGTTAGCCAGGAAATTTGTTAGATGCACAACGAAGCACTTACGCTACAGCCGGCAGTCCATTTGCGCCGCCCCATCCCATCAGAACCATCGCGAACGTGAATGTAGAGATCACGAACCTACCTCATATTAGCACGACTTAAGCTTGCGCTAATTATAGCATACCCAAGGAAGCCGAGGGGGGTTGCGTTCGCGAATTTGCCAACATTCTCGGACGCATGTGGCACCTTCGGTGCAAGATACAGCTTTTCGAACAGCTCCGGGCTCAGCGATATGTTGGTGCTGGTGTGAGCAAGGCCGGGCTGCTGATCGATGCGGTCCGGATCTGAGGCATGGTCTATGCTCTCTGTGGCCGTAGTACTTTTCGTTGCCATTCTGCTCGACACTGGCGGAAAGCGAAAGACTCTAGATCTTGTGGAGTGATCTAATGCAGTATGTCTGTCTCTATATACCGCCTTTAGAGCATACGATGCACATGCTGCACTGTTACCCAGCCAATGGATTATCATCTGCGCAGCCTTTCTCGCACTAGAACGCTGACTACTGCCAGTTTCGTTTGTTCGCATAAAAAAACTTGCATTGCTGCATGGGATACTGGGAGTCACACGCAGGCAAAGACTTCCCTTCATTGGTTTGTGCACCTGGAACAGGTCCGACATAAGACCTTCACTGGTACGACCGTTTTCGAGTACCGCCTATTGGTCAGGTTTGGCCACGATGCTTGACATACTCGGCAAGCTGTGGAATCACAAGCTGCCATTACACACTATAAATCTGGCGTATACCCCAGGGATAATGTGAATATACACCCTCATTGGACTTAGGACTTGCTCACCCCGCACGCCGCGTTGCGGTTATTATCACGGTCATTGGTGATTGGACAAACATTAGCGAGGCTGACTGCCGCTACTACGCCCTCGATAATCGCCTGTCAGCACATACAGACCATTAGCACTGTCCACCCGTTTCGTCCGTTTTGTGGTACTCCCCAGAAGTTTTAGCCATGGCCCATGCCGTAGAGAGGACTCTCACACCAAGTGCGGCCAATGAAGAGTGATATCCAGCACGGGCCATGGCTAAAACTTCTAGGGGGTACCACCGTAAGTTCTATCACAGACCAACCCCAAAGGTCATGCTAGCTCGAAGCTGGATATGTAGCATCACGAACAAGTGTCCCACATATGTATTATCGCTCGATCGCATGATTGTGTACACGTCGATTGAGGTTACGATGAACCTCGCGACCAACCTTGATTTCAACTATTTACAAAGAACCGAAGAACCCACGGACAGAGGGAAAAATGAAGCCGTGCAACTGAGAAATGGCGAACAAGTAGGCGTAAGCGAGCGTGAGAATGTTAGTGAGCGACTGTAGGAAATGAACAACACCATCAGCCCGTCTTGACCAAAGTTTCCATGCAGCAATGGCGCTTACAATGTCGGAGACGATGGCCTCTGGACTGGCCCAAGTTTACCACTCAACGGGTGACCTGGCCTCGATAAGAGGAGGCCAGCGCTTCTTGAGACCAGAGTCATCTTGAGGATACACATCGGTTGTGCCAGCTTTGTAAGCAGCCCACTTGTCGCAGTTCTGATACCATTCGGAACCAGCTGCTGGGTAGTTGATGCTCTGTTTGCGTTCGAGAAATTGAACGCTCAGCCCCATGCCCACGTGAAACGCAATATGACAGTGCATCAACCATGCGCCTGGGTTGTCGGTTGGGTATGCAATGACGAGCCATCCGCCACCCTGAAGTTGCGCAACATCGCGGCGAGGTGGGTTGTTGAAAATGAGCTGGTTGAAGTTGCTGGCCGCACTGAACTGACCCGTGCCTTGGCCTAAGATATAGGCATCGTGGCCGTGGAGATGGATGGGATGCGCAATCGGGGGGGCATTGGCAGCTTGTTGAACGACCCAGTAAGTCCAGGTCGAGGCAGAAGTCGAAGGGACCTGAACAACATTGTAAGCTGGAGGGAAATTGGCGTTCTGGTTTTGAGCAGCAATTTTGATGGTAGGATTGCCTGGATCGATGACCATCGACGTGCCGTTGATGGTCCAAAGAATCAAATTGTTCTGCACAGCGACGGGACCAAATGCGACCGGAAGTGTCTTGGCCTGGGCAGCGAAGGTCGAGCTGGGTACGTTCTTTACGATCTTGGGTGTGGTGATAGGATCAACACAGGCTGTGGGGGGGTTGCTACGAAAGTGGTCAATGTATGAACACAAAAAACGTTCCAATAAGAGCTTACGCAGGTGCGACTGAGGCTGGATCGGCTGTGCTGGCTCCCTGATAACTGAAGATGGCAAGACCGCCTTTTGCTGTTCTGCTTTGGCAAACAGAATTGGCATCGGCACGGAACCAATAGTTTCCTACAGTTTGATTGGCGGTGAAAACAACGTCGTAGCGCTGACCAATACCGATCTGAAGCCAGGTCGTGTTATATGGAACGACCGGAACAAAATCGGTTGCAATGACCTGGAAGGGGTGGCCATCAAGATTGACGCGCAGGTTAGTGTCCACGGAAGTGTTAATCAATCGCAGACGATATCGCTTCCCGCTCTGGATGACAACCTTGTTGTACTGACCAGTACCACTGGCACTCTTTGCTGTACCATTGATCAAGATGTTATCGGGCTGTGGTGGGCCTCCCCCAGCTTGGCCGTTCTGGAAAGCAATGGCTGCAGCTTGGAAGACCGTCTTGTAGTACCAGTCGCTCATTGGCATCACGCCGAGATCAACATCGTAATTCGCAGTTGCTGGACCATTAATCTGGACAGTACCAACTACACCGTCCCCATACTGGTGAGAAAAGTGGCTGTGGTACCAGGTGGTTCCGTACTCGGTGGCTTGGAACTGGTAAGTTTTGACATCGCCAGGGGCCAAAGCACACTCGGTGATCCCGTTCGTGCCATCTTGGATGTTGGTGTTTAACATGCGGAAGCCGTGCCAGTGAATAGAAGTGCCGTTATGCTGAAGGTTGTTGCGGACCTAACCGAAGGAGATGAGCAGGGAATCACAAAGTCAGGGAGGTGGGCTGTCATACTGTTACGCGGATGGTATCACCCCAATTAGCCACGATAGTTGGGCCCGGCAAGCGACCGTTTATCAGCATACATGTCCGGGCGCCAGCCCCATCAGGATTGCAAGTAGTGTTGTCAATCCGGAGATTGTAGGAGACTACGTTGCCAGTGTTAGGCCACGAGGTGTACATATCAGTGAAAGACGCTGGTTATATCAGAAAGAACGTTCAATCGATCGTTGGAGCTTTGCTCACTGAATCCTGGAGCCCAACAGTGTCGGGAGTTTGGGCCATTGCCGCCACTGCTGGGACAGGTGGTAGGAGATTGACGCTCTTCGATGGCATCACGAGTTTCCGCGCGAGCCATCTCCATGCGCTCCACATGTACAGCTGCCGCATCTACAAGTGGTCTGGACAGGCCAAGCAAAGCCGCCCCGACCGCGAAAAGAGACCTCATGACTGAGTGAAGTGTTTAACAATGAGTGTGGTCGGTAAAGAGTGACTGAAGAATCAAAAGAACGGTTGGTGCTGCGAGCGTGCTTTGAGCTTGCTCTGATAGTTTCATAATGCTGATAATGATCCTTTTATACTTCGACTCGCACTGTACGGATGAGATCCATCGAGACAGCCTATGGTGGTCTACCATGATCCAAGCACAGAGTGTACGCCAGAGACGCCCACTTCTGACCACAGCTCGTGTTGGTAGCGACTCCGGGCGTAACTCCAACAACGAAGTGTGGTGTAGCTGAACGGAAATTTGAGTGATCGGAGTATAGGCACATTATTTACGAGGCGATGCACAGCAGATACGGGCTCCTTCACATGTCTGACAATAGCGAGAGGTAGGAGGTTTTATCGTCCTGTACTGGGCAAGATCTAAGAGAAACATTATCATCCTAATCTCACGAGATCTGTAGATATTTTCTTAACTCATTGTTTTGTGACCTGTACTTCAGACAAGAAGCCGATGCAGCATCTTATCCGGAGTCTAAGAAGAAGAAGAAGAAGTAGCAGAAGCTGTTGCTTCTCACTGGTAGTACAGCCCTTCTGAATACAGTCACTCTGAACAATGCAGCTCGATGAAATTATCCTAATCATAGCATATAGCGATACCGATCGTGTCAGCAGGGCGGCCAAGGAAATCTCCGTACAGCGTGTGGCGCACACGATATGTGAACCACACTACAGAACTCTGGTAGCGTAAACGAAAATTTTACGCTGAAAGTAGCGTCCAATCTCCGACCAACGATGGTGTAGGTTGAAGCCCGATTTGATCGATCTTAGGTGTGATGCATCGATTTTGGATGACTTGCTATCAATAGCACACGCTTGGACACAGGGTCCTACCATACTCGGTACAGATGAATTGTGATTCACTGTCGTGGCGAAGTATTTTTTAGGAACAACTTTTCTGTCTGTCTAACTGATATCGTCTCTTATATGATCCGATGATATTCTCACCATGTTGCCTTGAATCGATCCCTTCTCCGCTACAGCTCTGAGCGATGAGTTCGTAATCTCTTATCCACAGCAAACTCCGCTGTGACCGATCGCATCTTGCATGCCACAATTTAGCCTTGTGACATGAGCTGAGCCATAGATGGCTCCAGACACTAAGACATACGAGATGTGGCAATGCAATTAGCCGGGGCATACCGGGAGATCATTTACTGAATGATGCGGTAGGTCTTATTTCGGAAGGTGTGTGGGTGGGCACGAAGTCCGATCAGCGGCGGCTTACCAAGTCTAGCCCCCGCCAGCTTGGACTTACATATCTAGGCGCGGACTTCAGGTGACATTCGACGATTGACGATAAAACACGGGCTCTGATTATGAACATGGCAGACGCTGGTTCTGTGTTCAGTCCAGATTGTTCTGTGCACCATATTCATCATTGGGACAGACTAAGCAACGCTGTCCATCTTTTGCCAGCTCTAAGTAAGCTGAGAGCATATAGTCGAGCGATCGGAATGATTATGAAATGATAAGCTGATAGTCTTCTCGAATAGCGTAAAATTGATGGGCATTTTGTACGATTGATGCATTTTTACAGGCATATAATTTATGGGGAAACAGATTTGGAAGGTAGATTTGTGATTGAGACAATAATATATGGTCTTCACGAAATAACGAAGGCAATTCACACATTTCGACGTTCTCCGAACAGTTCAGTTCTGGCTTAAATATGTAGGGTAGGACGATAAAGTATCTTGAAATAATGAACTATGATACAAGGTTTCGTGAACGTCAATGTGATAGCCACAGCGAAGTCTAATGCTCGTTGTTAATGACGGATAAGGAAGTAGTGGAATACATTGGGCAGAACCGTAACAAGTCCCCGCGTAAGGCGATAGAAAAAGAGTTGTAGCCAGCCGGCGAGCTACCTATAAGCATACTCAGTGCGCTGCAGAGTAGGCCATGAAGCGGCCAAAAACCAAGCTGCCTACGAAAACACCGCTGAGAATTGACAAAAAATATCCTACGTTCATGGTCATCACAGCAATCATCCTGGACATACAGTCAGTGGTGGCGCACGCAAGTACATAGTAAGACACTGACATTAAATAACCAATACCAGCAAGAACAACGTCCATGAAGGCCAATATCACAGCCTCGTTGGCTCTCCAGGGGCGATGAGTAGCTGCTTTAGAGGTTTCTCCGTACGAGTCCATGTATCCTCCAGTGCGTTGGCGATCAAAAGTGGCTAAAATGCCAATAATATTTAGACGAGCAGCCAATAATGCGCGGAAAATGACCGCAAGAACGATGAGAAATATGCAAGTGCCAGCATATTGTCCTGTTGAGGTAGGCGTCCAAGACGTTGAATAGAGAGACGTAGTCGAAGAGGTGAAAAAGGTCATAGCCATGTCGCCCATTTTCATTATCTCCTTCCCACCAGATGATGCATCTCCCGCCGTAGGCATAGACATCGCCGCCATAGTGTTTGTTGCGCCCATGTTCATTTTGAACCGACGGTCCTTTTAGATAGGCAGCTAAACAAGCAAGCAATTTCGAGAGGTATGAATAAGGGTATGTCGCGCGTTTCCAAGGGAGACATGGCCAAAACCATGCGAGCAAACTGCAATTGTTGCAGAGTAGGGTTGACATATGTCATCTAAAACAGCACGCGTTCGCGTGAATAGTAGTATGCGGCAAACGCACCGGGATCTACATTCGCACTAACGTGCTACTAGGTAAGCCTTTTCCTGAAGCACCACTAAGCTACGCGGAAAATTGCTCAAACTTGCTCGATAACGTGTTCAACATTAGCCTGTCATCGCGCTAGCTTTGCATTTGGGAAAGATAAGCATCGAACCATGAGCTTCGCCAACCTTTCGTGAGCTTGTTTCCAGCCACATTTAGTCTTGTCAACATGCTTTTTTATTATTCATGAATAGCGTAAGGTCGCTAGAGCTAGGTGGGTTTTTTGGCAGGATGTTCCAGCATTTGTGGTGGGTCACAGCGCATTCAACGTGAGCATATTACGAAGGAGCTAGGATTTGGTGATGCACCGCGCAAGCTGTCTCATACTGCTTTGGCTATGTATCAGCAAGTAGATATATAATGTAGAAAATCTTAAAATGTATATATTTTACATGATATTCTGTAGCGATTTACTAGAGTTTTTAAGACAACTTTGTCTACTTATAGCACTGAGTAGTACTTCTGGTTGAGTCTTTCGTACATGGGATGGTGCATCACCAAATACTAGCTCCTTCGAACCCCCCGGAATAACCCTGCAGCATGGTCAGCGCGTGGGAGGCTTATTTCCGTCAATTATAACATGCATCCGCGCAGAAAAGGACAGTCGATTCTACTCAACAAGGACTGACCTGCCAGGCCTGCACGATCGAGTAATCCAGCATTAGCGATCTTTCCTACGATTGAGTTGCACGTAGACGGTGGCTTTCAACAGCTAGACTCCGTACCTATCATTTCACGAATACAAACAACCGCCTTACATCTCTTTTTCTCGTGGCTACTTCACGTCGGCACTTTGGACGGTTGTCAATACGCCAAAAGGACGGAGCGTAGTGTCTGATTAGCAATGATGGATTCTATGGCTGCGTGGCTCTCAGCGCCTGTAGAATTGCACTCAATGCGCATGTTCGAATGCGGCGACATGACTCCGGAGCAGTGCGAATGGTATGAGCATAGATGGCATTTTTGGTATGAATCAACTTGACACGTGTCGTGTGAGGTACCAAAGACTGATGCATTGCACCCAGGTACATTGCCGACTACGTCTTTGCATTGCCTACTACAGCCTTCTTCCTATGTACAATCGGTATCTTCATCATTGGGCATATATTTTCGCTTCTACTTGGGCTACGGAAACGAAGAGAGCCTAGAGTATTGCGAAAGGTTGTCGCCGTCGTGCGTTATGCCTCGTATCGTGGTTTTCGTATCAAGGCGCTCGGGTGGAATTCAGCTCCTCTCGGAGTCCTGCTGTTGGGGGCAGTTGGAACTATCTTCTTCCTCTGTGAGCCCCGCAAGAAATACACCGACACATGACCATCATGGGCATTCTACTGACGGGTGGATAGGCATGGATCTGGCGCCCAAGCCCTACTACTGGCCTGACATCATATTCGGAGGGTCACCGCCACTCGCAACCCGCAGTGGGTGGCTTGCTCTTGGATGCATGCCATTCATCTTGTAAGTGTCGTCGATGCCAGAGACACAGGATGTTGATATTCCGCAGCGCGACTGCAACAAAGACGAATTGGATCACACTGGTTACAGGCGTCTCACATGAGAGGCTTCAAGTTTTCCATCGCTGGATATCTTACGCCTTCTTCGTCCTCGCTCTTCTCCATACCTTTCCCTTCATCGTGTACCACATTCACTGGCATGACATGGAAGAACACTTCGCATCAAGTCTCCTGTTCTACTGGAGTGGGGTCGTCGCGATGGTTTTTCAGGCGTGGCTCACGTTCGCATCGCACAGTACTATAAGGTCAGTGGCTACGACTCTTTGAGAATACTCACTAACTCATGCAGACGATTTGGATACGAATTTTTCAAAGCCACCCACTTGTTCGCGGCCGTCATCTTCATAGTGACATTTTTCTGGCATTGCGACTACACTCTCACTTCGTGGTACGCTCATACATATAACTGGACTTGAGTTCCATGATATTGACGTACATGTAGGGACTACTTCATCGCCACGGCAGCGCTATACATCCCTTGTTACACATATTCTTGGCTCCGAACCTGCTTCGAGTACGGCATTAAACAAAAAGCTACTGTAACATTGGATGGTGGCTTCATTCGCGTTGCAATCCCAAGTAAATCTACGTCTCGCTGGCAGCCCGGCCAGCACTGTAACCTTCGGCTCACTGGACTTGGTTTGCGACATGCCATCTCCAGCCATCCATTCACCATATGCTCATTACCGTCAACGACTGCCGACGAGCCAAACGAAATGGTTTTCTACGTACGGCCCTATACGGGCTTCACTGCTAAGCTGTATGCACAAGCCAGGGACTGCCCGAGTGCTCAAATATCAATACTTGTAGACGGTCCCTATGGGGGCATCAACCTACAGAACTTCGCAAATATGGATCACATACTGCTAATTGCTGGTGGGTCGGGCGCTGGCTGGTGTCTATCTTTTGTGGAGCAGTTCCTCAGATATCGTTTGCGAAACGAGAAGCCTCAGGACCAGGTTGGAGGAATATCTCGTGCAGAGAAAGCCATGCCGACCAATAACGCGACGGGTCCCAAGAAGTTGCGTCTTGCGCTAGCCACCCGAAATACGATCAGTCGGACGTGGTTCTTGACAGCTGTGGAGAGTTTGCTTGCTCGCTACCAACCCGTTGATCTCACGTCGAACTTTCGAGTCGAGGTATTTCTCACTGGAACAGCCGCAAGAGAGGCTGACCTTGGACACAAGGGGCAATATGGGTCATCGAGACACAGTGCGTCATCGCTGGCGGCAGATAAGATCGAAGTACCAACATCCAGGGTACATAGTACCGTTCCTGGTAGGGAATGTGAAGGCCGACCAGAGCTACCGCTAGTTGTGAAGGAGGAAGCCCATGACCTGCAAGATGGACAGTCACTCGGCGTCTACGTCTGTGGGCCTCTGACGATGCAAGATGATGTACGTAATGCTGTCGCTGCTGAGAACCTTGACATCCTCCGTGGGTCTAAAGCTAGTGGGGTTTACTTGCATTCTGAACATTTCTCGTGGGCATAAAGGGACCTTGCCTTCAGCTAGCCGAGAACGAGTGTTGCTCATTTGCGGAGGGGCTGGTTTCTAGTCATGTACCGCCTTCGTATCATACGATATCTTATGACTGTTCCAGGAGTACTACAACCTACTATTGTTATATTAGATTGTCTTGAAATATGCGTAGGCTTTAGCAGGCTAATATATAAAAATCGTAATTGTAATGATACATTAGGCGTAGCGTGCAGACTCTACAGAGAGTTGAGATCTGATACGTCAACGGTTCGTCACTGAGAACCGGCTCGTACGTCCTAGATCGCGACCCATATCTGCGAATGTCCGATTTCATCTCAGCGTGACCCGAACCAACAGGCTCGATTTTCACATGAACCAATACAAGGAACGTTGGCACGGCGAGGTCTTTGCAGACTTGGTGTTCGGATCTCAAGGCACATGCTTTCGCATGCGGCGCCCTGTGTCTGGAAACGATCGTCGTCGCCAAGCGCATTCCAAGAGCCTCAGACCGCCCATGAGCACTTCGTCATCCCGCCGTTCCCTCAACGCTGTCGGAGCCACCAGTAAGCGAAACCTTGCCCACGCTTATTCGTCAGATAAGGCAAAATCTAACGCTATCTTTCGATGCCGACTCACGTGAGTTCTTGGCTGCCATGCTTCCGCCCAGATGCCTTCCGCCGCCAAGTTGAGACTATGTTCCGCCCAGTTCATCGAGACCCGCTATGACATGTCCCCAGACACAATATTTGACTGAGAGCACAATCCTACAGTCTTGGAACGGCCGCTCCGTCACCAAAATTTGATGTACAATTACATATGCCAATACATGTCGTTGTGCGGGGACGTTGCCCATGGGGGCCCTTATTCTTGCCCCAACCATAGCGAACCCGCCCTTGACTGACCGATAAGTGGGTACACCGAGCTTGCCTGCTGATGGGGATTGCATATAAGATAAAGACCCACTCTGATCTCCTGGCGCCTTATCGCATTCTCCTGTCCTCTATATCTTTTGTTACCCCAGATTTTGAACTGACGTTAGATCCTAAGCCGGGGCTGATATCGGTTGTTTTTGAATATAATGCCTGCAGACAAGCCCGAGATCGAGGGCAATGAGCCCGCCTTGCCGTCCTCTGGAAGCAGCAAGACTGATTTGAACACTGCACGACACACGGAAAACGCGCATCGTGGTTCAATTGCCAGCCAAGGACGGAAAGCATCTGTCGCCACGAAGCTTCGCAACCCTCTTGCCGGCGTGACTGAAGATCAGGTGCTAGTCGACGTCGAGGCTTGGTGCACAGAGAAAGGTCTCATTGAAGAGTTGGACTCGTTCCGCAAAGGCGCCCTGATCGCTCGCGTAGGACAACGAGATGATGGCTACGAATATATCAGTCAACTCAGCGAGGAAGAGAAGGGCTGGTTGAGATATGAAACCCAGCACCGCTGGAGCCAGCCATTCATGCTGTACTTTCTGGTCGTGCTTTGCGCTGGTTCGGCGATTGTCCAGGGGTACGTATTTGCTATAAATAACGCTAATCTGGTCAGTCTGCTAACACCCTGTAGTAAGTTCATTCTCCAAACATCAATTGGTCTGGTAGCTACAACGTATTCAGTACGCGAGTACTATGTTATAAGCACTCTTTACTCCTTATACGTATTTCTGTAGCTATCCGACTGGGCACGGACGTTGGTTGGAAAAGATGGGCCAGTGGCCCCGACTTCTTCCTACACCCCCCTCCCCACCCCCCCAAAACGAATTCTACTGATTGTGTCCTCTTAAACAACCAGGAATGGATCAAACTGCAGTTAATGGTGCCCAGGTACGTGTCTAATGTTACAGTTCTTGCATGGTGATGATTGACTGACGATTTTCAAGCTCTTCTACTTCCGCGAATTTGATATTGGTGAAGATCAAGTCTGGCTAAGGGGCCTACTCAACGGCGCGCCCTACCTATGTTCAGCGCTCCTAGGATGTTGGTCTAATGCGCCGCTCAACAAGTTCTTTGGCCGTCGTGGAACCATTTTCATCTCCTGCATCATATCGTTCATCACCGGCATCTGGATGGCTGCCGCGGGCAGCTGGTACAACCTACTCATTGCTCGTTTCTTCCTTGGTTTCGCAGTCGGCGCAAAATCCTCCACTACGCCTGTGTATGCTGCCGAGTCAGCACCAAAGACTATCCGTGGTGCCCTTACCATGATGTGGCAGATGTGGACAGGTGAGAACTCAATACGCAGCGCTATTGTGCACGGCTAACGACATGTCTCTAGCTTTTGGTATCATGCTGGGTTTCATTGTGTCGGTCGCCTTCCAAAATGTGACGTTCTTGGGCCCGAACTCGCCCTGGAGATGGATGCTGGGTAGCACGAGTATTCCTCCATTCATTGTTTGCATTCAAGTCTACTTTTGTCCCGAATCACCACGCTGGTACATGGAGAAGGGCAAATTCGACAAAGCTTTCCAGTCTCTGTGTCGTCTACGCAAGTACAAGATCCAGGCAGCTCGCGACATGTACTACGCATACAAGCTCCTTGAGGTGGAGACTGCTGAGCGAGCGGGCCGCAATGCCTGGAAGGAGTTCTTTCTCGTCCGCCGCAACCGTCGCGCTGCACAGAGTGCTTTTTTTGTCATGTTCATGCAGCAATTCTGCGGTGTCAATGTAGGTGAATGTGATGGCCTGAGAGCGAACCAAATATTGACGAGATTAGGTGATCGCCTACTACTCTTCTTCCATCTTCAGGGGAGCAGGCTTTTCTGAGTCAGAGGCTTTGCTCACTTCCATGGGCACTGGTATCACAAACTTTCTTTTCGCTATCCCCGCCATCTACACCATCGATACTTTTGGCCGTCGCAACCTACTTCTCACCACATTCCCTTTGATGGGAATCTGTCTTTTGTGGTGCGGAATGTCCTTCTACTTACCAGTAATTGACGATGGTACCGAAGAAGGCAGATCATCACCTCAACGCCTTGGGTCTATCGCAGCGTAAGTCATGATTTCGATCAAATATGAACAACACTGATAGAGTCAGGGCGATATTTACCTTTATGGCTGTTTATTCTCCCGGAGAAGGTCCCGTCCCATTCACCTACTCGGCTGAGGCTTTTCCACTTCACTTGCGAGACGTTGGCATGTCTTTCGCGACCGTAAGTCATAGTATTATCTCTCACGAGTATTCAAACTAACACTATGGATTAGGCCGTTTGTTGGGGTCAGTACTCGTCTTCATTAGAAGAGACAAGTCACTAACTTCATACCCAGGGTTCAACTTTATTCTTTCCCTCACCTGGCCAGCCCTTGTCGACGCCTTCACCGAGCAAGGTGCCTTTGGCTGGTACGCAGGCTGGAACTTCTTCGGCTGGATATACTGCTACTTCCTTCTTCCCGAGACCAAGAATCTCACTCTCGAGGAATTGGATACAGTTTTCGATGTTGGCAACAGGCAGTTTGCAAGCCACTACAGGGCTAAGCTACCCTGGTACGTTCAGACGAAGCTGCTCCGAAGAGATGTCGAGCCAATGCCACCTCTGTACGAGCTGCACGACGAAACTCCTGTCGGACAGAACTACTCTGGAGGGGCCGCCGCCAGCGAGCGATATGGAGAAAAGGCTGAGAAGTCGCGCGTGTAGTGTGGTAAGATTCGATGTGTACGAAGGAGCTGGTTTTTCGTGATGCACAACTGCAGCCATCCTACGGAATCTCATGTGCACAAAGTTCACCTAGGAGTACTACACGTATCTATACACTATACAGTATCTGTTTAATAATATTACAAGGCACTACAGGATTATGCATAAAAAATCGTTAGTGCGGCAAAGGTCGATGATCTCGAAGAGCGGGCATGCGCGGTACATCGCTAAACACCAGCTCTTTCATAGTGGCTCTGATTGACTTCACTGCCAGTCGTGAGGCCGGGGGTTGGACACAACAAACGTTTCATTCTGGTCAGGGAGATCAAAGGTACCTGAGGAAAAATCTTTGCGCATCTTAAAGAGATTGTGGCATAGCCGAAGATACTGGCTGTACATTGAAAGTAGTTCGCCATCTACACACTTACATGTTTCCGGAAGTGCTTATTTGTACTGTCTTCTAATCATGCATCTCGTTCCAACGTTATCGTTCATACGAGGCAGCCAGTTTCTAGTAATGCACCGCACTAGCTATCATCTAACAGATCAAACGCCTACCTGAAGCAATACAAGGCTGTATTATGAGATCAGATGGTAGAAAACTTATATACAAGATACATTAGGGTTTTCTACTAAAGTTTAACATTTTTGAATACCTATCTTGTTGAAGATATGCTGACATCCAATGAAACTAAACAAACCTCGGCTTCCCCGCAACCTCCACCCCGCAAGCCTTCAGATTCCGAGATCCGTGTCGATCATCTGCACCATCTCACAAGCACGTTCTATGCGCGTTGGCGATCATGCAGTGTGCTTCCAACCCCAGCAGCTTTGCTAAGTTGCCTGAACCTCTTCAGGTACAATTGCGCGCAAAGCCAAAAGCGGGAGAATATATCTAAAGAAACACACATCGAGCTGTGCTTACAGTCAGTGACATGCAGAAAGAGCATGTTTTTATTTGCCGCGCTCGGTCGAACCCAAGCTAGTGACCCAATTGCGTAGGTACTGTCAAAGGTGAACTGACGTAGGATATCACCTGCGCATGATTCAGAGGAAGCTACTCGACATATGGCCGTGCGAGGCAGTGCACATTAACACACACTAGATACATAGTATATCACCCGTCTTTCTTTCGGTGTATCTACTGTTTGGGTACCATTCTGAGGTATTCTACAGCCGGAGAGCCTACACGCAGCTTCATTCCATCATGGCGTCCGTTCCAGTCGATGTCAACGGGTTAGCTTCCAATAGCGACGTCCTCAGCGTCGTACAGCAATATGATGTCATAATAGTTGGAGCAGGTTTCTCTGGCATCAGCTCACTACATCGATGCCGAAACGAAGGATTGAAAGCACACATCTTCGAAGCTGGTATCTACCTGTCCCTATCCTTCCCATTCTTGCCCTGCCACGCACTATCATCGGATCTGCCTCACAACACAATATGCAATTTACTCTGAACCCAACAATGAACTTCATCTCTACTATCAGTACTGTTCTAATTGTCTACAGCCAGCGACTTCGGTGGCGTCTGGTTCTGGAATAGATACCCAGGTGCTCGCGTCGACTCCGAAATGCCGTTTTACCAGCTCTCCATTCCCGAAGTCTACAACACCTGGGCTTTCTCCCAGCGCTTCCCCGATCACGTCGAATTACGTCAATATATGGCGCACGTTGACGAGGTCCTCAACCTTTCCCCCGACGTGTCATTCAACACCCGCGTAAACGGCTGCACCTGGGACTCATCATCTTTCACGTGGACCATTCGGACGGAAACCGGAGTCACCGCCCGGTCACAGTTTCTGATCTTGGCAACAGGTTTATTGCATAAAGCACACATGCCCACCTGGCCCTCCCAATCCCGTTACGCCGGGTTGCTCCGGCACTCAGGAAACTGGGACGAATCGATTGATATTATAGGTAAGAAAGTCGCAGTCATTGGCGCCGGTGCCACTGCTGTGCAAATCATCCAAGAGCTCGGGAAGAAGGCGTCTCAACTCACGGTTCTGATGCGTCGACCCTCTTATTGCCTCCCGATGCGCAATCGCCCCATCTCCCAGCTCGAGCAAGCTGGCTTGCGCGCTTACTATCCTACTTTATTCGCCGCTGGACGAAAGAGCGCCGTAGGGTTCCCCACCACACGAACAGATAAGAGGATGCAAGACGTCCCAGCCTCGGAGCGAGAAGACTGGTTCGAGAAGACGTGGGCAGCGGGCGGATTCCAATTCCTACTCCGAAACTACAACAACGTAGTCCTAGACAAGGATGCTAATAAAATCGTGTACGATTTTTGGAAAAAGAAAGTGAGAGAGAGGGTTAAGGATGAGAAGAAATGGGAGCTGCTGTGTCCGGACCAAGCGCCGTATTACTTTTCGACGAAGAGGAGTCCGTTGGAGCAGGATTATTATGAGGTGATGGACCAGGATAATGTCGATATCGTGGATATCAGGAGGAATCCGATCGAGTGTTTTACGGAGAGGGGACTGCAGTTGGGTGGTGAGGCGGGAGGCGAGAGGGAGTTTGATGTTGTGGTTTGCGCGACAGGGTTTGATGCGTTCACGGGGAGCTTGACAAATATGGGATTGAAGAGTAAGGACGGGGTGGATATCAAGGACGTGTGGAAGGACGGGGTGAGGACGTACTTGGGTATGCTGATGAATGGTTTCCCAAATGCTTTTATGGTGTATTCGCCGCAAGCGCCAACAGCGCTGTCGAACGGACCGACCATCATTGGTATGTATGTATGTGTCGGACTTGGACGCGATACTGATGAGTCCGCACAGAGTGCCAGTGCGATTTTGCCATCGACACTATCAAAGCCATGCGTGCCGAAGGCTCCAAGACCATCGAACCTACACGCCAGGCAGAAGATGAGTGGAAGGCTGGCATGGATGCTGTCGTGGCTCACACGCTGTTTCCCTACACAAACTCATGGTGGAACACGTCCAACGTAAGTTGTTACGTGGTGCCTGAACATGGCATCTGATATGGGCGTCGCTGATTGCTATACAGGTACCTGGAAAGAAGGCGGAAAACCAGTCATATATTCTGGGTATCGACAATTACGAAGTGCAATGTCGAGAGAAAATGACTGGCTGGAAGGGATTCAACGTAGTTGGTTCAAGTGCGGTGCAGGCATAGGTCAAGTGATAATCATCGAAAGCATTGACACTAGCGCGACTGGTCTAGTCTGAAATATGGTATGTTGTGAATACAGTGAACGCCGGAAAATGCTTGAGTATCCTGTAACGCCGTGCCGGGCATGAGAAGCTAGCCTATAGCGCTTCCAGCTCAAAGTCGTCGAGCTTGTCGCGGTACTTCATGATGTTGCGCTTGATCCTGGACGAGTCGACCCAGGTGACGAAGTCCTCCATGTTCCTCGTAACGAGATATGCGGGATCTGTGATGACATCGGTACCTACTCGCACGTGGCCCTGCTCGATGAGCTTAATTGCAGCCTGAATGTGGTCCGACATGCGCAAGCGGGTCATGATGACTGGCAGCCGTCTCCGTGCGAAGGCGGATACTGTGACTTTGTGCTCAATGTCGCTCAGCTTGCCGCGACCCCCTCCGCCGGTGCCCAGAATGCCCATTTCGAACAGCCTCTCCAGCATGAGGTCCTCGTGCTTTTGTCGGAAAGGGTCTGAGGGGTCGAGGTTGGCCAGGCGATGGGCGAGCTGGCGCATGGAGCCGCACAGCTGGTTGTACTTGCGGTAGTCGTCGCGGCCCTGGATGGCATAGCGGCGCATCACCGCGGCTTCCCGGTGGTCATTGTCGGATTTGTATGTGTTGAAGTCGACCTGCTGGTGGTGAGATGGCGAGAAAGGGAGGCGCGATGGGCGGTCCTACCTTCTTGAGCAGCTTTTGCTCGTGGTGCTTGAGCTTGCGCACCATGGCGGCGGCTTGTTCCTGTCGAGTGCTGGTCGCCGGGGTGTTTCGAAGTGCGTGAAGCGGTCAGCGGCGGCGGCGGTGGTGGTGATGGTGCAGTCTGTCGGCATGTCGAAAAGTTGTCCAACAATTTCCCCAACGCGCTAGTGCCGTCTTCACGCGCAGCCCCACCCGCCCGAATGACGCCGCCCGCGGGGGTCCCGACATTTTTACATTCACTCTGACTCTGATTGCGCCTTCTTCACCCACCCACCATGTCGACAGTGCACCTCCTCGACTACGTCGCCGGAAATGTCCGCTCGCTCGTCAATGCCATTGAGAAGGTTGGCTACACGGTCGAGTGGGTCAAGTCGCCCGCCGACGTCCCCAAGGCCCATGTACGAGTCCCCCCCGCGCACAGAAAACACCAATTGACACGCGCTGATGCAGATGCGCCCCTAGAAACTCATCATTCCCGGCGTCGGCCACTTTGGACACTGCCTGTCGCAGCTCGAGAAGGCTGGCTACTCGGAGCCCATCCGCGAGCACATCCGGGCGGGAAAACCGTTCATGGGCATTTGTGTCGGCATCCAAGCGCTGTTTGAGGGCTCGGAAGAAGACGCCAACGTCAAAGGCCTGGGCGTCATTCCTGCGCGGCTGAGCAAGTTTGACGACAAGGACAAGAGCGTGCCGCACATCGGGTGGAACAGCGCAAACACATCACACACGGGGACTGCTACAGGCGAATCGCTGTACGGACTGCGACCAGACTCCAAGTACTACTACGTCCACACATATGCTGTGCCCTATGAGGCGGGCAAGCTGGAGAAGGAGGGCTGGACGGTAGCGACCGCGCGCTATGGCGACGAGGAGTTTGTTGGAGCAGTGGCCAGGGACAATGTCTTTGCGACACAGTTCCACCCCGAGAAGAGCGGAGCGGCCGGACTGCGCGTGCTCAAGGCTTTCCTCGACGGCAAACGACTACAAAAGCTGCCAGAGAAGCCCTCGGCCGCTGCACCCAAAGAGGGACTCACACGGCGAGTCATCGCTTGTCTCGACGTTCGCACCAACGACCAAGGCGATCTTGTCGTCACCAAAGGCGACCAATACGACGTGCGTGAGAAAGAGGGCACAGGCAACGCAGTACGCAACCTGGGAAAGCCCGTCGACATGGCCAAGAAGTACTACGAGCAGGGCGCCGACGAAGTCACGTTTCTCAACATCACCTCATTCCGCAACTGTCCCGTCGCCGACACGCCCATGCTCGAGATCTTACGGCGAACGAGCGAGACGGTCTTCGTGCCCCTCACAATCGGCGGCGGCATCCGCGACACAGTCGACACCGACGGCACCAACATCTCCGCCCTCGACATCGCAACCATGTACTTCAAATCTGGCGCGGACAAAGTGAGCATTGGCTCCGACGCCGTTACTGCCGCAGAAGAGTACTGGGCAAGAGGCGGGAAGCTAGGCGGTACCACAGCAATCGAGAGCATATCCTCGGCGTACGGCAACCAAGCCGTTGTCATCAGCGTAGATCCCAAGCGCGTATACATCGACTCCCCCGACGCGACATGCCACCACACCATCAAAACAAGTACGCTCGGACCCAACGGCGAGGAGTACTGCTGGTACCAGTGCACCATCAAAGGCGGACGCGAAGGACGCGACTTCGACGTCCGACAACTCGTTACTGCCGTCGAGGCCATGGGCGCAGGCGAGATCCTGCTCAACTGCATCGACAAGGATGGAAGTAACAGCGGATTCGATCTGGAATTGATCAACGACGTAAAAGCTGCGATCAAGATCCCGGTCATTGCGAGCAGTGGGGCGGGACACCCTGGGCACTTTGAAGAGGTGTTTGACAAGACACGGACGGATGCTGCGTTGGGGGCGGGCATGTTTCATCGGGGCGAGTATACGGTGAAGCAGGTCAAGGACCATTTGCAACAAAGGGGGTTGGTGGTGAGGCCGTTTGAGAAGGATCTATAGGGTAGATGTCGAGCAGCATGTCGTGTAGAATAGAGATGAATCGAGTCATTGGATCAGAGAAGCTAACGAGCTAGCCATGATTTTTGGTATATCGTGACTCCAACACCGTCCAGATGCTTGTCGTAACGCCATAAATGCACACATGCTTCAGAGCATGTTAGCTGAAATGTACACCCTCCTGGTTGAAAGCATACAAGAGTTTCAAAAAGTCGCCCTCATCACATAACCTCGCGCGCTTATCCGCCAGCTCCGTATCGTCCTCGAGGACCTTTCTTACCTTCTCTCTGACCAACTCGCTCACCCGCCCCTTCTTCTTCCTGTTGGGGCCGTTCTTCTTCTTGCTCTCTGCCTGTATCTGCTTGAAGAAGTCGGGGAGTTCGTCGTCGGGGTCGTCGGGGTCTGAGAAGCCGTTGAATTCTTCTTCTGCCGCGCCGCCATCTACTTCCATCGCGTCTGCTTCGTCGCTTGCGTCAAGCGGGGAGTCGTCGAGTGGGATGTCGTTTTGTGCGCAGAACAAGCGGTAGTTGGCAGCCAATAGCTCAACTACTGCTGCGGTGCCCAGAAAACTCGCTCGCAGGGTCCTGTTCTTCCGCACAAACGCAATCCTCAAAAGTCCATCCCACTCCTCGTACGCGATCTGCGGGCGCGGAATCTTGGGCTCGATGCGCACGACGTTGGACTCGACGAGCGGGGGTGGGTTGAAGTTGTTGCGTCCGACTTTCATGATGTGGCTGACTTTTGCCCACATCTGCACGTTGACCGACAGTCTCGAGTAAAGCTTTTCTCCAGGCTTTGCGAACAGACGCATGGCGAACTCGCGCTGAAACATGAGGATGCAGGACCGTGGTGGGTGCGGGAGTGAAAGTAGCTTAAATACGAGCGGTGACGAGATCTGGTATGGTGTGTTCGATATGCACACATCGAAGCGCGGGAGTTCCGTCTTGATGACATCCCCCAGCTGCACTTTGAGTCTCTTGGCCTCGGGCGTGCCTTGTACTCGCTTGGTCAACTCGGCCGCCATTCGGGGATCCATTTCGACGGCAGTGACGGCCTTTGCGGCTTTGAGGATCAAGACTGTGAGATTGCCTGTGCCGGGACCGACTTCGAGGACGTGGTCGGATTGTTTGAGGTGGGCTTTCTGCACGATTGCGCTGGCGACACCGGGGTTCTTGAGAATGTGCTGGCCGAGGTCTTTGTCCATCTTGAAGATGGAGTGCGCGGCCGATGCCTTGGCCGAGGGCTTTGCGTATGGCGACGAGTCGGGGGCGCCATTTGCGCGTTTCCTCTTGTCTTTGGGCATGCTGGCGGTGGGGGTGATGGCGTAGTGGTGAGGTGGTGTTGCAGACGGCAGGTGGGCCAATTTTTTGGACTCGACTAACTCAACGTTATCGATTGACTTGTAACTTTTTGGCGGGGCCGAGCACTTCAGCTGTCGAATGGCGCACGTGCTCCCGCGACGGCTCTCGACGCGTCGAGTGACGTTTAAACGTTTGGGAGCACTCATCCATTGAAGCTTCCTACCACCCGGGGCCCCAAGCTGTATGCATTCACTGCCATCGCAAAAAGGATTCAACGCTTTTTTTGCACATTTCCGCCCCTCGGTCGTTCCTCCCTATCCCACCCTGTCTCTCACCAGCCAATCGTCATTCACGTCGACTTCGTCGTCTCGCAGCAACTGGCTCTCTCACCTTCACTTGCGCACCCCCCGGGCATATATAAGATACCCGCCGCGTCTCTCACTCCGTCTCTTCTGCACCACACTTGCGCCGCGCAACCTAATCAACACCCACGACACACTCCGACACGCAGCAGCCATGGCCCGGAAATTAGACAGCGCAGATTCAGACTCATCACTCTCTCCAGTAGCTAGTGAAATAATCGAGCAGGTCGAGAGCCAAGCCGCGGTGGCACCACCCGCCAACGGCAAGAAGCGCAAGGCAGCTGCTGAGACCACTGCCTCGAGGACAACCAAGCGCACCAAGAAGGCAACAGCCACCATCGCCGACGACAACGATGAGCCAGATGCCATTACCAAAGACTCCCCTCGTCTGAAGCGAAGGGCAGCCAAGAAGGTGAAGGTAGAGGAGCAAATGGACGAAGTGGTCCAGGTTGACGCCGAGGGCAGCGGCGATACCAAAGCCACAACCAAGAAGAAGACAACCACCGCCCGCAAGAAGAAGAAGACTGTCGATCTGGCTCCACTAGCAGATCGCACGATAGACACCAAACTACTTCTTGGCGCCCATGTCAGCACCGCAGGAGGTTAGTTCAGCACTGCCCTTTGTTGAAGGTCGAGAACGAGACTGACATACTTTTGATTCACGCCGATTAGGTGTCCACAATGCCATTGTGAACCTCCTATACATTGGGTATGTCACGCTTCTACCTTCATTTCTGCTCATCGCGGGCTGACAAGTTCTCAGTGCCAACGCATTCGCCCTCTTCATGAAAAACCAGCGCAAGTGGGACAATCCAGAGCTCGACCCTGAGAGCGCCAGACTCTTCATCGCGGGATGCAAAGAACACGGAATCGACGTCGCCGAATGCTGCTTGCCCCACGGATCATACCTCGTCAACCTCGCGCATCCTGACCCAGCTCGCAAGAAGCAAGCCTACGACTCATTCCTGAACGACCTTGCGCGATGCCATACCCTGGGCATCAAGCTCTACAACTTCCATCCCGGAAACGCCAATGCCACCACACGAGAGGAGGGCATTCGCCTGATTGCCCAAAACATCAACGCTGCACATCAAGATCCCACCAGCGGCGAGGTCGTCGCTGTCCTCGAGACAATGGCCTCGCAAGGCAACACTATCGGCGGAACCTTTGGCGACCTCGCAGAGATCATCAAGCTGGTTGATGACAAGGACCGAGTCGGCGTCTGCCTCGACACCTGTCACGTCTTCGCTGCAGGCTACGACCTCCGCACACCTGAGGCCTATGCAACAACCATGAGGGAATTCGACGACATCATCGGGCTCAAGTACCTCAAAGCCTTCCACGTCAACGACAGCAAAGCCCCACTCTCCAGCCACCGCGATCTCCACGCCCGTATCGGCACTGGCTATCTTGGTCTCCGCGCCTTCCACAACATCGTCAACGACAAGCGTATTCACGGTCTGCCCATGGTGCTCGAGACACCGGTCGACACCGTGGACGAGAACGGCAAGAAGATCGAAGACAAGGGCATCTGGGCGCGCGAGATCAAGATGCTCGAGCGTCTCGTTGGCATGGATGTGGAGTCGAACGAGTTCAAGAAGCTGGAGGCTGATTTGCAGGAGGAGGGCCAGGGCGAGCGCGAGAGGATTGGGGACCAGGTTGAGAAGAAGAAGACCAAGGATCAGAAGCCGAAGAAGGGAAAGAGGAGTAAGAAAATGGAGAGTGAGGATGAAGAGGATGAGTAGTGACAAGCAACGACTTCACATTTGAGATGTCATTCGGGCGATTGCGCTCGGCGAGGCGGACCGAAGGCATGAAGTTTTTCTTGTGCGAGCCGGTGCCGTGAAGGATCTCATGAGCAGTCATGCCGCTTCTTGGTCGACATGCAAGTTCTACTTGAAAGTTTGCATTCTGTATTTGATCGATTCATGGATACCCCGGAGTTAGCGGTTACTTGCAAAAGATGCCTGGGCATCACAACCTGTGATTCGTAGATCTAATTCCAATGATCAACATCTCATGACTTCAACTGGACGTACATCAATCTGCTCTTTGCTACACGATCGGGCCGATACCAACCTGCGGGATCTTGGGGCATCCTAACGCTTTTCAGGTATTCATTGCATTTGAGCAATGTGTCCATTCAACGCCATAATCTGTAGTCAGTGCTACACATGCACGGCATCACGGAAGCTGTACAACACCAAGCCGTCTTCCCTCTCTCCCTTTCCTCATCCTTCCCTCCGTCCCGCTCCACACGCACACACACTTACACAGTAACACAATGCAGTAGCTCAATTGTAAACCAATCCCTAGCCATTTCTGGATATGGGGTGCATATACGTGCATACACTACCCCGGCCCACCTCAATGCACACGTTAAAAACCACCGAGTGGTGTAAAAATGACAAATCCTCAGGCTACAAGGTTTCACATCCATGTCTTAGGTATCGCTTGGCAATGTACCATGTCCATCCACCCAGTGACAGTTTATTTGCTTCACACGAATACTTGACAGCAGTGACAGATTTGGGGGCATTGGATGGGTTTGTCAAATCTTTGAATTGGTTAATTTGATTCATGGTGATGTTCCTATGCAAAATGTCGCTAAACGGGACGGCGAAAAGGAAGGGGGTATTCTAAGCTAAACTAGCTACAAGACAATGTGGAATATGGTACAGATATCGATGCAGCGTTGTGGATGATGTGGTGGCGGCGACAAGGAAAGTGAGATATGAACGCCTGATGTGTGCGCCAGCGATGGACCCTCGGAATGCTTCCTGCCATCGTAATCGTTGTTGGTCATTAAGGTTTGCGTCTGTTTGCGCATACGTCGTACTTGCATCTCGCGGCTTGTGCGCTGTGTGGTGCTGCATCTTGCGCGAGGAATCGAATGGAGTAAATCATGAAATGAATGTAATGGCTATGATCACCTTCGAGGGATCATGTTCCAAGAAAACCCGGGTCCTTCGTTGTTGACGGTCGACCAATTTCCTGCTGTGCTTATCCGCCTGCTTCGCGTTGGTTGGCGGGTCACGCTCCCTCGCACCTCTCGACGACCGACGACACTGCCAAAACCCAATACTTCGGGTCGGTCCAGGTCGAACGGATCTGACTGACGGACTGTTCGGCCGGTGGGCGGACCAGGCGTGAACAGTCTAGTAGGTGGTCTACTTGGACCTGGCTCGCCAAATAGAGCGTAGTCTGTCTCGCCAGAAGCTGCCGTGGACGTCGCATCGAAGGTGGGAAGCGCCATGGAAGACCGACGTTTCTGGGCCGGAGGCGGGGCTTGACTTGGAGGCGGCGGACCAATCGCACCCTTGTTGACAGAATTTTGAAGCGGAGGGAAGACAAAGGATGGGGGATGTGAGCTCAGCGCAGATGCCTGGCTTAGGGTGCGCGTGTGCCCGCGTGCAGGGAGGAACGGACCGGGGGGGTCGAGAGGTGAGACGAATGGATCTTTTGACATCTGAGCAGAGGTAAATGCAGGCTGAGGAGTGAGCGGTCCTGCAGGCGAGGCATCTGGATTGGAGAGACGTAGGATTCTGGGCGGTTCGGGATCTGCAAAGGGGTTGCTGATGTCGATTTTGCTCTCCAGAATGGGTTTGATGGATAGTTGTGAAGAAACACTACCATTCTTCTTTCGCAATACGTTTCTCTCGCTCTTTTTGCTCGATCTGCTCGACCTGCTCGCTGGTCGCTTGGCGTAGGAAAAGTCGCCAGGCGCATAGAAGCCTTGCGAGTCGGGAGTCGAGTAGATGGAGCTGACGCTGGCTTGCTGACTATGTCGGTGATACGGGTTTTTGGTTGGTCCCTTCTTCATGCCCTTCACTTTTGCGACCAAGACGCCCACGGATGCGGGAATTGCCTTGACCTTCTCCAGGAAGCGTGGTCCTTGGTCACTCTTTTCAGACCATCGAGGCTGCTTTGCTTTTCGTTTTCGTAGGCAGAAGAACAGCAGCGCGCAGATCAGCGCCAGGCCCGCAACACCGCCGACCACGCCCCCGACAATGCTTCCAATGTTGGCGTCACCACTGGAAGGAATCGTTAGTCCTGCCTCGGACTCTGAGCCTCCTTGCTCGGGGCCAATGATGCCCGCAGCCGCATCTCCCGTCGGCGAGGAAGACAGTGTTGTGGTTGTTGGCAGCGGCTGCGCGTCGTTGGGGGCATTTGCAGTTGTGGGCTCTGGGGACGTCCCTGCTTGGCTCGTCTCGCTGGTGTCGACAGCGAGCGAGGTCTGGAGCACGGCGGACTCGGCTGCGCCCGGAGCCGTGATAAAGGGCGCGGGAACTGAAGTGGCGTCGGGCGATGGGGGCAGCACTGCTGTAGATAATGTGTCAGAGCTTGTTGTTGTTGATGCTACGGGCGGAGGAGCATCTGCACCCCCGACGGGTTCCGAGGGCACTACCGCCGCGACTGGCCTGCTGACAGCCACGGGCCGCTGTGGCACGGCTACTGCTTGCTGAGACTCTGCAGGCGCAGGGGCCGCTGCGAGTGGAGGCGCCGGCGTAGATGGAATAGAGACAACAGGAACCGCACTTATCGTACCTGTGGCCGAAGAAACTGCTGCTTGCGTGGTCGTGGGCGCGGCGGCCGGCTGGTCTATTGCGGGCGACGGCGGCGGCGGATCTGCTGCTGCTGCCGAGGACGGCGGGGGCTGGGGCGCTGCCTCTGCGGCCGTGGTTTGTGCTGGGGGCGCCTCTTGCGCGGTGGTGGACGTGGTGACTTGCGGCGCCTCAACGGCGGCCGTCTCTTGGGTGGTGAGGACAGAAGTGGCCGCAGTCCGGGCCCGGGAGCGAGTACATCGCCGCCCGTTGACCGTCGTGATCGACTCTTGCGGGGAGGCCATGCAGACGACCGGCTCAATCAGAGAATCGCCAGCAACGACGCGAGAAAGGAAGAAGGAGAGAAAGAAATCCAAGCGCCGCGGGCGCTTTGAGCATATTAACCTGGGAAATTGAAGATGGGCTCTACTTGATGCTGTACATTAAAATCGCAAAGGAAAACGTTAGCTGGCGTAGGAAGAGGAACCGGATGGTAGTCAACCGTTGGCATGAAGAGATGCGCTTGGGAGCGCCTGAAACGCCTCGCGTGCCAGATGCCGCTTCGAGCAGCGTACTACAAACATGAAGCGCGAGCAGTTGGAACAAGGCTCGTAGCTCTGAGCGGTGCCGCCGTGGCCGTCTCAGCCGAGAGAAATGCTGGCGGGCGGGACAGGCCTGTGCCCGTGTGCGCAGCCATCGTGGTGTTGCCATGGTGGACGTGTGCTGAGCGGCTGGCGTTGGCGGGATTTGCTGAGCGGGCTCACGTGACTGACAGGCGTCCTCGTGTTCACTGGCGCCGTGCGACAACATCAAGCCATAGATGCAGTATACCTACGCCCGGAAGGAGGCCACTGGAACCGCGCACAACGTGGTCGTTCTGTGGGAGCAGTCGCTGCAGTTACAGAGTCGTTTCCTGCGTGCCCTGATCACCTTCTGTCGCCTGCAACAGCTTGCAGTACTCTGGAACGATGAAACATGTCGCCGTGTCGCCCAACGTGGTCTTGATACCTGTTGGTATGCGTTCCACCTTCTTCTGTGCGTTTTCGAGATGCTCTTGTGGCGCCTGTCAGTAGCTCGTCCCATCTGCGGCTGGAAGCAAGTTGTGTGTTCGGGCGCAGCGCTGTCAAAACATGACCACTGCCCGTGGTCTGCAACCCAGAAATGACTTGGTGCTTGCGCGAACGGTATGCGGCCATCATACATCATCCCACACGGATGCAGATGAAAACCCAACAAGCAGTCTGGCGTTGCAGCGCACCGACGTGTGGAGCCGAACGCACCTCCAAGGATCTGCAGCCTTGAACAGGCGTGTCTGTCTCTTCTCCATACCTTGTCTGTCTTGACATCAATCAACCACCCCACGACAAATGCTGCAGGAGACACTCATTGGAGCTTGTCAACATGTTCAGCTTCAGCGGTAAGTCGCAATTGCGCTTTTCTGCTCCTTACCCGTCAAGGCGCCACGTCATCGGCCTCTACCATGTCGCGCATCCCACCATGCAACCCCGACGAAGGAGAATGTCCATGATGGCCCCCAAAGCCTCACACAGTACCAAGAGGTGCCTCGGAGACTTTACTGTGTGGTTTTCACGGGCTATGCCTCCACCGTCGACCTGCACATGAACATCTTACATGTTTCATTCCAGGTACTGCATGCACGTGCCATGGATCGCTGACATCGAGCACCTTATGTAGGTAACTTACTTGCTGGGCAACATGACACCAGGAAGAAAAGAAGCCCTCCCGCAAAACCCATTCCCGTGAAATTTCCTGCTCATCAACCGCCTACACCTTCGACGTCTGGCGCACCCTTATCTTGGTCAGCCAACGCTGAACCGGCCATTTCGGATCATTTCCTGCGTCTCAAAAAGCCGGCAGATGTCTCCAAAGACACCCTGTCCCTTCTTAATGTCACGTTTCAACCGGAGTGTGACTTCGAAACGTTGATGTCATCCTTGTCAAACGAAGCACAATCGCATCTGCCGCCTCGTGACTGGCTGAGACCACCGGAACACATCGACCTCCTCATGTCCTCGGGTTTGGAGGTTCCTCTCCTCAGCAACGGTAGAAGAAAGCCAGATCATAACGAATTCTTTGTGCGTGCAAGGGAGCTACTGTTCAAGAATGAAGATGCCTTTTCAACACTTACACGCAAAGGTGCCAGGGGCCAGGTACCCTTGCGACTAGCTCACTTCAGAAAGTTCTGGGAAGGCCTCGATAATATGGCCTACTATTGGGATAACTCATTAGACGAGTATGGGTCACCCAGCCCAGAGCCTGTCGCTGGCGGGGATGAACCACAACAAGACTCTTCTAGAATCAAGTCTGCCGAGCCGGAGCTCGGAAGCCTCAAGGAAGAAGAACCTAGGAAGAAGCCAAAGATGGAAGTCACAAACGTTGCGACAAGAGATCTGTCTCCGAAGCCGAACGGCTCTTCTGCATCCGGCGCAGGCCCTCAGCCATTTTCAGGCGAGTCTACACGAGTGTTGCCTGCAAGATCTGCTCCGCCCAAGATGCCATGGGCCACAAATCTCGAGTCCCAGAACAAAGTCGAGGACTTCTCTCAGGGTTACTACCGTGGCTACCGTATCGGGAATGGGGCCGAAATGCCAGATCAGTATCGCATTGAATGCGTACGATCTTTTCTGGAACCAATAGCCTGGGCTTTTGGAGTCACACTTTCCCAACACAGGCGACCGCCGGTGCTAAAGCTCAACAATGTGCGCTTTCCCGTGAGAATGAGTTCTGTCGCCTGGAGGGGCCCGCAAGACAGGGCCAGAGCGCGTCAAGGCTGGTTGGAAGGTCCAGTCCTCGGCATGCAGTGTCGAGCAGATGTCAACTTTGGGTCAACAGGCAACCTTGATGCCGAGTCTGTCCTCGATACTGTTCGAGAGCTTGGTGGCTTGTTACTGCTAGCCCAAGAGAGAGCGCGTGAGGGCCAGACCGAACAAAGACCTGGCGAAGACAAGTGGTGGACTACTACACCACGTTGGGGCGGTGGCCCTGGAGGCGAAGTCGGCGACGCGCAGGGTGCTAGTGATGTGCCAGCCAAAGAGGTAGGTGTCGCACGCGAGGAGAAAGTCACTCAACGGAATCCAGATGGCTCCAAGAGTCGCCGTCGACCAAGCCCTGCCGAGGTCTGGAAGACACTCAGGCCAGGATTTTCATCGTGGGACCCAAAGATTGTGTACGAGTCGATTGGTAAAGACAAGAGTGCGGTATGGGACGATGTTAGTTGCTACGTCACTTGTGGCTAGTATGTTGACATACTAATGCGGAGCAGGTCATCATGATATCGTCGTTGAACCATCACATTAGTGTACTGCGACTTCGCGTGCACCCTCTATACATGAAGTATCTCACAGATGGCGTAATGCCACACGACGTCCCACTAGAAACAGATTGGTGCTCACCAAAGCTCCAAGGAACACGCTGGTTTGATCTTTTCAGCGTGGACGACCGCACCGAGGCCATGAGAGGTATATGGGGAGTCATGTCGTACCTGATGCGCAAGCAGGAATGATGCGGACCAGAGATCACAATAGTGCAACACGGACACGAATCGTGTGGACAGTGTCACAGTGGCAACATGGTACCGACAAGTGGATCGGCGAGTCTGCCGCGACGGTTGTGTCTTCGCCGTGCACGAATTGCTACCGAGCAGTCTGTGGCTTCGTAGACTCTTGCGACTGGAATGTATCCAAGTCCTCAATATTCATATTCCTATCGTCTGATGTTGTCAGCCACATGTTCTTAAGACGACGCAGGCAGCTGAACCGTTCATCGAAATAGCGCAACTGTAAAAGTTCGAATACGCATGCGCTGAATCACGTCCTAGCTTTCGATGCCTTGCATTAGTCTCGTGTGTAACATGGCCATGACTGAAGGATACATACAAACAGATCTAGGGAAAGTACATGACTAAGTGGAGAGGTTAGAATGCTCGAGGCAGAGTCACAATTTTGAGTGCGTTGGCTGACACTTGACAGGCTGCCGGCACCCGCCAAATGCCAATCACATGGACACAAAAATAGGTGCAACCTCAATATCGAACTGTTCTACTTCAATGAAAACATCTTCCCGCTTCGATGTTGTGGCGTTTTCTGGCCATTTTAGTATGCACCGGCTAATACATCACGGCAATAGCCCCACTGCGTCGTGCCCAGCACCACCACATCAGGTTCTTTTGCGCCCTGCTCGTGTTGCAGTTGGGAGGCCCTATCTTGGGAGTGATGTGGTTTCTCCGCTTGTGCGACCATCCGAACGGACAGCCTCGACGGCATCAAACCGAACTAACATGCACACAAAGCTCCGCCCCTTTGCTGCGCAACTGTGGCGTCAGCACGCGCTTCGTGATCAAGAGGCGCCTAACGCAGTCTTGTAAGGCGGCTGTCAGTGCGGCCTGACACCACGACATCGTTGGACTCGGCATGGTGTGATGTTTGAAACACAAGGCGACCAGTCTTGCTTCGTGTCTTGACACGATTCGGTTTTCGAGCCTCTTTGGATGCATTTGCTGACCCACGTTACGCACGTCTCAGAGACTATCTCAATATCCACACGGACAAGATGAAGAAGAGAGGTGGTTTGTCACCATTCACGCTGTCTTCACTCTGAGATGTGCCATACATGAACGCACGTGAATGCGCACTTGCAATGCTGCAACACGATACATGGCACCTCAGACAGCCGGAGTGCGCCTGATCAAGTAATATTGCCCAACTATGTGCAGCAACCTGGTCCTCGGGGTCGTCCTTGATTTACGCAAGGCATCGATCTCGACGGTTGATCCGCCGACCGGGATTGAGCTTACATTTGAGGTATTCAAAGTACCTAAGTACCTCGTCAGTAAGAGATCTCGGGATTGAAAAGTGATCGCAAACGCTCACTTAAGGTGCATGGGGAAACTCGACCTTAAAAGTCTTGACGGTCCCGTTTTGCATCGTCGTCAGAATGTGACAGTCGTCAAAATCGCGTGGCATCACGGGCAAGCGGTCAGATTTGCCATTGCACTATCTTGCTGATTCCAGTGTGTTAACTGGTCAACTGCGAGTTGACGCCTCCACCGGCCAGAGTAACAGTGGCTTGAAGGCCTACGACGATGGAGATGCTGAGCGGTCAGCAGCCTGCTGCTATGTTCCGGCCAAATACCAGGCAGACTGAGACCTGGATCTCCACATATATAAGGCGGATTCCATGCAGGTGTTTGCAAAGGGCATCCCTCTCTCTGACTTCTATTCACGCTATCACATACCAGCATTGTGGTGTGCCTTATAAGCCTCCACAAGCACGATCTGGCTTAGCGACCGAGCCCATATCTACTGCATCTTTCGCTTGCTGCGTTGTGTACAACATAGCCTCCACTCCTGACTCGAGGTTGATATATACATTGCCCCTCCACAGCTATCAGGTTTCGGCCCCTCACATCAGTACTTTGCCGTTCATCTTACTACGAAACCGAACATCCTCCACTGTCAACATGTTCGTCCCAGTACTCATTCTCCTCACCACCTTCTTCACCCTCCCTACCTCCGCCCAATCCAAGTCCCGCACAGTCAACCCAGACCTCAACGCCTCTCTTAAAAAACAAGCCACCAACTTCGACCGCTATGGCTACCTGTCCCAAGACACCGATTGGCAATACGACTTCAGCCAGCATCCCAACTACAACAGCCAGACAGGTGCTGTCATCGTCGCCGACGCCGCCAGCTTCCCTGCCCTGACCGAACATGGCATGACGATTTCGCTGTTGAAGCTTGCTGGCTGCGGCATGCTTGCGCCGCACCTGCATCCCCGGGCCACGAATCTTGTTGTTGCAATCACAGGGAACACGACGACGTACATGGCGGGGGAGAATGAGGTGAGGACTGTGGTGACGGAGTTGACGAGCATGAAGATGACGATTTTCCCGAGGGGGAGCGTGCATTCTATGCAGAACAATGGTAAGTCTACACCCATCCGAACAGCACACTTGGTTGGATTGTTGAGGATACATGGGAAGTTCCATGAGCTGATACATGTGTAATGACAGACTGCGAGCCTGCACTGCTCATCAGCGCACTCAACTCTGAAGACACGGGGACTTTGAACATCATGAACGCACTCTGGACGATGCCTGAGGATATCGTCCGAGCTGCCTTTGGCAATGCGGGAATGGATAAGCAGGACACGGGTAAGAACATTCCCGCAGTGGGCACGGGTGCTATCATTGGGAGTGCAGAGTGCAAAAAGAGGTGTGGCATCAAGGATTGAACCTAGCCGTTGTGTCGCGGCAGTGCAGTGCGCTTGCGGGACGATGTTATGTTCTTGTACCTTAGTGTTGGCTTCATGGATTCTTGGCTTTGTGTGTGCAAGTAACCGTTGATTTTTGGTCTTGGTGATTTATGAAGTACATGGGATTACCGCTGCGCTCAACGAAGCATACATACCACCCTTACATACAATACAATGTAGAATAAAAGTGTCTTTCTCTTGATATGCAAGTATTAATTCTCCCCGATTCGCGATGCGAGATGATGTAAGATGGACCGCTGCCCCGCTTTGAGATCGAGGCGACGATCGAGTCGGCGCACGAGGCGATGTCCGTCGGCCGAGGTGGAGGAAGGCGGTCGTAATCATTGTTGAATTATCGTGGCTTCCTTTTCTGGTTGACTGTTAATATCGCCCCGCTGACTTTGCTACATGAAACGTGAAGCCCACGCTGACGTAATATCGATGTTGCGAGGTGTGGTGTAGAAGGCAATTTGGGCGCCAAAGTGCCAGCACCTGCTCCGAACGGTCAGTCGTGTATCTTATCAATTCGTGATGCCCCGAGCGCAATGTAACTACGGGACGCCAATGATGACTTACATAACGCCGCTTGTCGAATTGTGGACATTTTTAGCGAGCTGTAGATAATGCTCGATCATATTTCGCCCGTGGTCCCTGCGCCGAGGCCGAATCCTACGGGATAACTGGCAAGCGAGTGGTGATAGATGCAGCCGCATCGCGAAGAGCGGATAGTTTCATTAGGCTTCCTTCTCAAGGGTGACGTGGGAGAAGTCAAGATCCGGTCCTTCACCAGCCAGCTTACCACTCATATTGGAGATAACATCTTCCGACCAACGGAAGGCATCAACCATTCGATAATCCAGAAGCGAGTTCAAGCCACCAATGATCCACTCCTGTACCTCGGGATCGCAGTACTGGTATGCGACGACGAAACTCAGCCCTGTGTGCAAAGCACCAATCGGTTTACTCGCCCAAGCATCTTCCCATGTTTTGCAAATCTCGTACGCGATCGCACGGCACTCAGCCTGCATCGCGTAGATGCTGGGATCAAACGGTGGCAGAAGTCGCATAATGACCTGTAATTTTATAAACAGTCAGCCTACGTTTTATCCTAGACGGGGAAAGTCACTGCGTAAATAGCCCCCCTGTGCGAGGTGAATCGACAACACTTGCTGTAAGCCCACGGATCTACTCACCTTATTGGTCATAATGAGGAGTGACCAGAAACAACTGTAGCCAGTCATATCCCGCCAACTCATGAAGTGATACGTTGTCGAAATAGGGCTGTTCTCCTGGATGGAAGGTAATTCGACAGCCGCGGAGCCACTGACGAGCTTGGCGTTGAGCGGCTTTCCAAGCTCGTATAGGGCGCCTTTGAGGTTCTGTGCTCGCTGTAGCAGAGCTGCACGTGCAGGTGACTGTGCATGTGTAGCTGTATCCATGGGGTATGGGATGTCCACTGGCTGTACATCATTGAGGAAGTCGAGACTGTCGAGACTATCAGGAGAAAAGTCGAGCGATGGACAAGTATCTGAAGGAGTTTGGCCGAGGCTGCTGTTGACTTCAAGATTGGGGTCCACCGCATCATAGTTGATAATGTCGCTGGCTGATCGATAGAAAGGTTGGTGGTCCAATTCTTTGAGACCTCCGAGTATGCCCGGTAGGTCCGCCATGTACTGTATCAGATCCGCATGCAGACTATCGTCGAACGCAAGGCCTGTTTTGTCAAAGGCAACATCTCGCCATTCGGGTTTGGTGAGAAAGCATAGCTTGCGCTCATAGATCGCAGTTACAATCTAATGCTATTAGTTAGGAGCGTCACTTTACCAGAAGTGTATCCAACCCGTCTTGAGACGGGCCCTACAAGCAGACGCATGCTGTTGAACTTACGATTCCACCCCTGTTGAAGCGAAGCAATTCTTTTGCAAAGGGGTCTTCAAACTTGTCTGGTCCTTGTAGTTCCATTAAGCGGCCTGCGCCACCTACGTGAGCCAAGTAACGATTGCCGATTCTTGGACCCGCCAAAGCCTACAGTATTGTCAGTCTTCGGCTGTGTTTCGACCTCGTACGGCTTTACCTCGACCAAACTAAGTAACACTGATGCACAAAGTGTGTTTGCAGACATCCCCTGACGCGGATCTTCCAGACAGCTCTGCAACATTTTAATTGCTCTCAAGTACAGTTGCGGACTCGCCAGTGCTATCTGTTGATGGACCAACGAACTGTGCACATCAACGAGAACGGCAGCTGCAGCATCGAGAGCGGGATTGTGTCCTAGTCTTGCTGGTATCTCTGTGATGAAAGGGCCAAAGACAGACATGCGTACACCAGGATTGCCTGTTCTAGTAGCGGCTATCAGAGCCCGAGCAAGCTCGTGGTGTTGAGATGGTGATGGCTGTCTGAGAAATGGCGATCTTGGTGGACTTGAGCTGGTTGAACTGGACCGTCGGGAAGACTTGGGTGAGAGTCTTGAGCCACTATGGGATATCCGAAACTTGTGGACAACGGATCCATTGTCGGCGTATCTCTCATTGAGCTGTGTCAAATGTCGGCCTGGCTGATCTATCAGAGTCATCAGCAATGTACTGCCCTTGCATGGTTCCTTTTTCCGTACTTGAGATCCTACGCTGCACGTCCACATCTTTTGGGGCTTCAGTCACTTCCAGTTTGGGTCCTAGATCTCTAAATGTATGCCGTGCGGGAGGTCCTGGACAGCTTTTGCCGTTCTTTTGGCAATTAAGACAGCTTGGCCAAGTCTCGTCTTGTGGTGGTCAGTGTGGCTCTGGTTCGGCGGTCTGTACAGCAAGGGTCATACCACACTCTGTTGCAGGTCAGATCCACTCGAAGTGATATAGTTCATTGCACTGATTGCACCTACTGATCTTTCGTTTCCGACAAATGAAGCATCCCGTGCTTTTGGGAACACCTACCATACCTGCCAGGTCAGTGCTGCTGGAGGGCGTGGGTGAGATTCAGCAGGGAGAGCTGTTCAGCTCCAAGCCGCAGCGAGGTGGTTAGTTTGAATGAGAGTGATGACAAGATGGTTCATCGAGCTGTCGACGGCGGCTGAGGCGTCGGGGACTCTTTGAGCAATGGTGCATGTGTTTGTGCAGACAACCGGATTGCCGTCCCCATTGCGCTTATGGGCCAGTGGCCTGTGCATGGTAGCCGGCAAGGCTTAGTCCCGTAGAACTGGTTCCTGTCTATCCCGGAGTAGCGGTGGATGGGGGCCTTTGGAAATGCGGGAGACTTCACGTGTTCGCAGCATGTAGCCTAAACGGGCTAGAGCTTTGAAGCCGTTGGTAGGTTTGTTCGGGTTAGCCCGACCGTATTTTAGTCTACGTGTCTCAGCGGCCTATCGATCGAAGATGGGGGACGGGGGTAAAATTGCATTCTCGAACAAGTGCAGTACAGAGCCTATGCATGGGTGTCGTCACGGTACGTCTGCCATGGAGCAGGATGCGACGGCGAACGAAAGTGGAAAGCAAAAACGTGCAGATTGGTTTCCGGAATGGCCAAGACCCACTAAGACCGAAAGACTTCCGAGTTCTGTAATTGGCACACACCTCAACCAGACTACAACCACACCACAATCATCTGTGATTCGTCTGCCCCAACTTTTGCCATCGACCATCTGTCCCTGCATAGAAGCGTTGATCTTGCACGGATGGGAGCACCGAAAGCTCCACAGACATGACATGCAGATGCTTCACCGCGCGAGATCGCCGCTCAATGCAAGGCGCAGTGTCCACAAAGACACAGAGTTACCGTTGGCTGAGCCTCCAGCCTCCAGCCTCATCCGTCTTTCAAGGATCACGAGCCACGCCTCCGGCGTCTTTGGCGTTTGGAATTAGATTGCATCGATATCTCCGACGCAGCGGGCATCAAAGCCAGTGTAGGGTTGGCTGTACCTCTCCTCCATGGCATCGCAGATCTTTCGCCACTGTACAGCCTCTGGCTGTGTTCACAGAACAGACATGAAAATGCGATATTGTCACACACGAGCCATCCGGCTTAAGGTTTGGTCACTGCTTTGCGATATTGTTTGGTTTGCGGAGAATTATGCCAACCGCACACTTGGCTAGCATGGGACACTTTGACCACTTTGCTAAGTATAGCATATCGTACATAGCATTGTGGCCCACGCGAGATTGACCTCAGGCTCGGTTTCCAAGAACCCGAAGTTGAGCGCACACGGCAGAACGGTTTCAATTCGTCCATACCAGTTTGCGACGAAGCGGCCACTTCCATCCCACAGATCCTGCCGTACTCAGACTGGGTGGTGACTAGCTTTTGATTGGCTAGGGGCCCTTGTCCGATGAAGGAGCGCTACATATCAACAATGTTCGCTGGCCGATTATTTCATCTGGACCCAAGCATCATGTCCGCTTTCTGACAAAGTATTGATCCACAGAAAAGCTATCCCAATCGCATCGTCAGGACTTCATAGCCTTTCGTGAGGCCATTGGAAAATACCACACCACCTCATGTCCCTAGCAGATCCAACCCCATGTACTTGAATTTTGGTTGCCGACAAACCTGCCAGGAGTCTGTGGAGGCCGACAGATAGCCGAGGGCTCTCAAGGCAGACTTCACAAAATACTTGAACCCACACCTCAACTCCTCCATTTAGTACGGTACATTGACCCCTGACTGGGCCCGACTTCATGATGCACACGGGAGAATGTCGTGGTCCGAGCTATAATACGGCCCCAGGGCCCACTTGCCGTGTAGACGACCGCGTAGGATCAAGAGCACGACCAAAACGGGACGATCCGACAGCATTTTTACTATTCTTACTCTCTACATCGCTTGCGCGACTCTTACATCTATTGACCATGGTTTCAAGGCCCATTTGCCGTTCGGACGATAGCGGAGGATGGCCATCACATCCAGGACAGGAATGTGACAAGGTATGCCCGACTAATAATGGGCTTTTGCAATGCTCGCAGGATTGCATCGCCCAATGACAGTGTCACAACAATGTATTGCTACGACACAGGACGGAGCCCGCTTGCCATGCACGCGGCAGTGTACACAATAGGGTTGTGATCGTGTCCACAATCGGACAAGACAAGACATGCGTTACACAATGACTGACCCCCTCGCTTGCACGACTACCACATCCTTGCGGTGTAGAAGATCGCGGATGACCCCTATCACACACAGAAGGTGATTCAGACAACATCTCGTCTACTATTTGTGCACTCGCATCACTCGTACATGTGATTGCACATATGCCACGCCATTAACATACTCATTTCTCACCTTGCGCACCTGTTCACCTTCTTCACCCAAGTACACCATTACTCTTTCTGATTCTTCACAATCCCACTCTTCTTGAACCCTATAGGCTCCAACTCTTCCTAAGCGTCATACACTCCTATTCTTTCTTAAGCTCATTGCACATATCCACTCTGCTCCTCATTGTACATCGACCGTTCTGCTCCCTATGCATATCCCCACCATCTTCCCTTGCTTGACCCCATATCCCTCCCAGTTACAGATCTTTCAAATTATTCCTTTCTGTACGGCCAGCTACATCTGCGACCATCTCGCCTCCTTCCCGTGGCTCAAAACGCTCTGAATCCTCGACTCTAAGCAAGAAAAAAACATCCCATGCGGACTCCACTGTACATTGCTCGTGCCACCTCGACGATTTAGCACCCTCCATGCGACCAAGTTGGGATGCACCAAATGAAAACCTCCATACTATGCTTTCACAACACCTAGACGTCTAGGTTTACCACTAATCAAATGTCTAACACTTGTACACAACAGAACCACACCTCCAGTCTATGCGCATCTACTCCTTCCTCACATCCTCATCCCCTTCTTCGATTCCCTTGCCTCCCTCCCTCCCATCAACAAACAACGTCTCCTGCGCACTCCACAACTCACTATACAACCCACCCCTGTCAATCAATTTCTCATGGGTGCCCAGCTCGGCTACATTCCCTTGGCGCAAAACAATGATGACGTCCGAGTCGTATATTGTGCGGAGCCGATGGGCGACGAAAACAGAGGTGCGTTTCTTTTCTTTGACTAGGGAATTGATGTGACTGAGGAGGGCGGCTTCGGTGTGGGTGTCTAGAGCAGAGGTCTATATGATTTCATACTGTCAGCTTTGGGCAAGATCAGTGGTTCAAGGGGGTGGTATCGACTTACCGCCTCGTCGAAGAACAGGAGTCGCGGGTCTTTTAGTATAAGTCGTGCGACCGCTAATCTCTGCTTTTCCCCACCTGAAATCATCATTCCCCTCTCTCCGACCATGGTCTCATAGCCCTCTGGGAAGTTGCTGATGCTGTCATGTATATGCGCCCGTCGCGCCGCTTCTCTTACTTCCTTGGGCGACGCCTTCAAATTACCGTAGTGGATATTGTGTTCGATGGTGTTGTTAAACAAGGGCGTGTCTTGCGGTACAACACCTATCGCTCTGCGCAAGCTGTCGAGGCTGACGTCCCGGATGTCTTGGCCGTCGATCAGGATGCGGCCTTCCTGGGGGTCGTAGGAGCGGAATAAGAGGCGGAGGATGGTGGATTTGCCGCAGCCCGAGGGCCCGACGATGGCGACTTTCTTGCCGGCTGGAATGGTCAAGTTTAGACTTTTGATAATCGGGCGGGCGGGGTCATAGTGGAATGAGACATTCTCGAATCTGATCTCGCCTTTGGTCAACAGAAGTGGCGGAGCGTTGGGCTTCTCCTGAACTTTGATGTTGACCTTTTGCAGGTTAAAGAGCGTCTCCATGTCTAGCAGACTCTGCCGTAGCTCGCGGTACATGGAGCCGAGGAAGTTGAGGGGCACAGAGAGCTGGAAGACGAGCTGGTTCACCATGACGAGGTCGCCGACGGTGAGGTTGCCGGTTGCCACGCCGCTGCAGGCGAGATACATCATGGCAGTGAGGGCGGAGGAGAAGATGATGTTTTGGCCCGAGTTGAGGAAGGCGAGCGAGGTGGCGACTTTGATGGAAGCTTTCTCGTAGGCTTGGAGGGCGCTGTCGTAGCGGCCGACTTCGTACTTCTCGTTGTTGAAGTACTTGACTGCCTCGTAGTTGATCATGGAGTCGACTGCGACCGTGGCAGCCTTGTTGTCGGCGGCATTGGCCTGCTTCCTGAATTTTGTCCGCCATGAGGTGGTGAGGATGGTGAAGGCGGCGTAGGTGGCCATTGTGGCGCTGGTGATGAGGGCAAACTGCCAGCCATATTGGTATGTCAGTATGCCGCACACCAAGGAGATCTCCAAGGCGGTGGGCAGGATGTGGAAGACCATGGACGTCAGCAGGAAGCTGATTCCCTTGGTTCCGCGGTCGATGGCGCGCGTCAAGCCCCCCGTCTGTCTGGTGAGGTGGAAGCTCAGATCAAGTCTCAGCAGGTGCTCGTACACACTGCACGCGACCTTCCGGATGGCCTTCTGCGCGACGCTCGCGAAGACTGCATTGCGCAGTTCCTGGGAGAGGGTGGCGCCCATGCGCGTAATGCCGTCTGGTGCACGTCGTCTCAGCAAGGGCGGGAGGGAAGTGCATTGGCGGCGGTAGCTTACATGCCATGATCATGGAGCCAGCCACGGTCCATGCGGTGCCGCCGACTGCCAGGAAGTCGATGTTCATCGAGTCGACGATGCTCTTGAAGTAGAAGGGGACCTGGACGTTGAGCAGCTTCGCGCCGACCAGCAGGCCCACGCTCAGCCCGACGCGGGCCCTGGTCCCCATGTTGTCCCTGGGCCACAGGTACTTGGACATCTCTTTCATGATGGCCCAGTCGGCCTTGCGCTGCTCCTTGGTGCTCAGCGTCTGTTCGGCGAGCAGCGGGTCCGGCTTCGCGACCTTGGCCGTGGCGTGCACCGCAGCCTTGGGGCCCGGCAGCGGCCGCTGGCCGTGGACATGTTTTCGGTGGAGGGACGACGAGGTGAAGACGCGCGCGGCGTAGTATGGGGGAGCTCGCGGGCTCAAGCGCAAGCTCAAGCTCAAGCTCGCGAGGTGGAGGCCCGGCCGGTGGGCAGCGCGGGCAAGCGGTGGAAGCAGCATGGCGACGCTCACATGATCTGGACGAAGTCCATTGGGCGAGACTCGGACGAAAGAGTGTCACGATGGCGCAATGGGAGCGCGCAAGTGGAGGAGAGAGGAGCATCTCCCGCGTGTTTGCCGTGTTTGCGCCGGGTAGGGCTGAGCGCATCACGGCACCAAGCGTACCTAGGTCCTCGACTCAACACCACCACGACCGATGAGTGCGCGCCAATTGACCGGCTCCGCCATGCTACGACCGGCTGCCGCGCCCCCGACGGCTCTGGCTCTGGCACCGCGCACGTGTGCGGCCACTTCACGCCCGCGCCCTTTTGCGGCGCGCGGCATCAACATCCACGCCACGAGCTCTGCCAGCGAGCCGTCACTCGCTCCCCAGACCAGCATCGACCCGGCCTCAGTCCCCGCCGCCTCGCCCGGTAGGTCCATCTATGCAGACAGGTCACGTGCAGCTTGTACACATGCAGCTCCAGCTGACGCCGCAGAGACGCCCGCTTCGACGTCCTCGGCACGCCCTTCTCCCTCCTCTCCGTCTCGCTCTCCGCCTCCCAGACACTGCACACGCGCCGCGGCACCCTCGTCGGCATCAGCGGGAAGCCAGAGAACACCATCTCGACCCTCTCGGTCCTCGAGCCGTTCCGACGCGCCCCCGTCGGCATCCCCTTCCTCTATCAAAAGGTCTCGTCGACGAGTCCTGTGACCGCACTCATCTCGACCAAGTCGCCCATCTCGAGCATCGTCTCGGTCAACCTCGATGGCAGGCAGGACTGGGTCATCAGCCAGCGCCAAGCGCTTCTGGCCTGGACCGGCCACACGCTGAGCTTGACGCCGCAGTACAATGTCAAGCTCGGCCTTGCCAACTGGGGCTCCACATACATCACCGGCCGCGGACTCCTAGCACTGGCAGGAAGCGGCCAGATCTACCAGGTGCAGGTCAAGGCCGGCGAGAACTATGTTGCGCATCCCAGGTACGGTCCGAGGCCCCAGGGAAGACAACACAGTACTGACAAGCCAATAGCAATGTTGTTGCATACACAGCCTCGCTGGCGCCACCCCAACCCTTCCGCTTCAAGTCGTCGAACCTGCGCTTCCAAGTCCCTGACCTCGGTTTCGGAACGCTGTTGCAGAAGGTCAGGTTCTTCAGGGTCATGAGCGAGACCCAGACGTGGCGGACACTGGCTACTGGCTACCACACTTTGAAGACTTGGATGCGGAGGACTGTATGGGGGGACAGGGTGCGTGCACGTCGAGAGTCACACTACGTCCACGCTAACAATTGGTAGTTATTCCTAAGCTTCCAGGGACCAGCCACACTACTCCTGCAGTCCCGTGCCTCGCGCCTCAGCGACGTCCTCACCTTACGGGACGTCAACGAGATCTCTGATAGCCCACCAGGCTCCGTGCAGGATGCAGTGACTCGCAAGATCAAAGAGGAGATCAAAGAGATCGGAGTTTCTGGAACAAAACCGCCAGTCCCCACCGATGCGTCAGGGACAGTCCGATACGCTACGATCACGGACGGCAAGGCTGAGTTCGAGAAGAAGTCGATGTAAAATATAGTGTACATTATGTAGAATTATGATACCTCAGCTGCACAGACGGCTTGTTCGGACGACTTGCCAGAATAGCACAAAAATAATTTCCGAGGTTGGCAGCCACCTGCACAACTACCTTGAAATCCCCAGCCTTTGGTTCTTGGCGCACTACGTCATTATGCCTAACCAATACTCAACTACGCGTCAACCACAAAAAGATGCCGCTGTTCTGCCAATTGTATATATTCCTCGTGTACTTGGTACATATTAAGAACCGACCATCGTCTTGTGTTCCTCCGGAAACCCAGTCACTCGCTCAAACCTCCCACGGCGCTCTTCTCACTTCGCACCATCCGCATCCGATCCACCCGCTTTTTCTCCATAACGACAACAAACAAAACTTGAAGCTCAAAATGTGCATAATGAAAACATACGAGACCCGCGGCCGCACAGTCGTCGAACCACCCCCGCGGCGCTCCAACTTCACTTCCCATCCACCAGCTGGCGTCATGAGATTGCCGCGTGAGTGGAGGCGATCTGAATCCATCGACAGCGGACGCTATATTGAGTATAGGCAAGTCACCCAGTTCCCTTCAGACTTCACCTTTGGATCAACAGGGCTTCGTGACTGGGATTGCGATTTATGCAGTGCTAATTCGTAACACAGGCGCTCACAACCTCGAGCAATCGAGTACATTGAAGAGCCGAGGAGAAGCACGCATAACCACAGAGCCAGGAGCGTGTCGAGACGGAGGGTGAGTGAGGTCGAGGTGCGGGATCCGAGGGGGAGTTATGTCGACGAACGGCAGGTGAGGAGTGTCAGTCGGGTGAGGTATTAAATGCAATTGGGATAGATTACTGCACTCGCGGTGTTCAATGGGGTTTACGATTCATGAGCAAAGCTGGCATATATAGTAATACGGTGTATCTTTACAACTGCATTGCGACAATATTTCTAGATGTTATTGGCGCTTCGGTGCGCTGCCTCTATTTTCCGGACACAGTACGGGAGGGAAACACGTCCGTTCTTCTGCAATCATCGCCTGCCTACAACATCGAGGAGCTCGAGCTTGAGCTGAGTGCTCTTGACCCAAGACTGCTTCTTTTCTTGCGCAAACTCACGCAAATCGATGTAATTGTGTCTGACATGGTCGGACATGTCACTAGTATTGCCTTGCGGCGTCGAAATTTGCCAGCATCAATATACGGAATGGAATCATTCCATCCACAGCACAATGCTGCACGGACGATATTCCATACCAGCAAGTTTGAGGTTCAGGGGATCCCTACCGAGGCCAAGCGTGCAGGTTTCACCACCTCTGAGATCTTGCTTGCTTTTCCGACCAATTTGGAGGGTGAGCCCTGGATTGTGCCACAAAAGGTTTATGCTTTCCTACCGATCAGGGACTATGGCTTCAATGTATGTGTTGTCCCACCGTGCGAGATGCTACTGATACTGTCTTGACATCTGTTAGTTTCTTATTCAAGCGGATTTAATGCTCATTGCTAGTCGGGAAGATGTCGATGCATCCTCAGCGTGGAACCACCACTTGTCAAATGCGGTTCCAGAGGCATTTCTGCAAACTGTTCATGTTCTAAAAAGAGGAGACCTACGCTATAAGTGGCCCAAATACTTGCCGGACCAACGGACAGGCTCCGGTTTCTTCGAGCGACTCGCTGCGAACCTTTTGCGCACATTGGCTGGATCCAAGGTCATAGAATCTCGGAGTGTAGAATTTATGCTGCCATGTGCTCTGAAGTATGTCAGTGCCAACTATCGAGATGGCAACGACGAGCCGTTGGTTCGATCCGACAAGTCCAGTAGGACTTACATTTCAGAAAGGTATAGCTCTTCAGACAGTGACGCGCTGGAGGGACTTGGAGTACAGTCACTATCACCAGCCGAGTTCGTGGATGATCTGCGAAACCTCATCGACACAGACTCAACTGCCATCTCAGCCATGTCAGATTCGTGGCATTCATCGCTGGCTGTCGCCTTATCAAGGGCTTTGGCCGAAGCGCCGCTGCTTCGTAACCATCTGATGGAATTACCTATCATCCCGCTGAAATCAGGACTTTGGGTCTCCTCCAGGAACCACCAGATCTGCTTCGCTAGCACCACAGAAGAACGAGAAATACCAAGTGGGCTACTGGTCGGTGAGATGGACTCTCACGCAACTGAGGACCTAGCCTGCAAAAGCCTCTTCTAGCAATTAGGTGCAGAGGCATACAGTCAAAAACTCGTATGTGCTGCGCTATATTGAGGGAGCAGCAATCAGCTGATTTTGATCCCGAGGCAATCGATGCCCCCCGATCACATTGCGAGCGTAGCTTTTCTGTTCGACGCCGGATGGAAGAATCGTGGTGATCACTGTCTCTGGGTAGTCACCGAAGATGAGCTTACCAAACGTGGCTCAGAAACCTACACACAATCCACGCAACAACATTCTGCCAAGGAAGTACTGAGTGGGAGATTTTCTTCGTCCGTCGATCTTCTTCATGCCGACTATTACAGCGACCCAGCAATTGACTCTGCAGAGCTGAACAAATGGTTGATTGACAATCTTGGTCTTGCGGAATTGCCACGCTTGGTGAGTAGTCTGTCACCGAGACTGGACCTTACTAGGGACTTTCGGGTCCTTAATAAAGAAGATCCCATACAATTACTTTTGCTGCTACGCGATCATTGGAGTCAGTATAGTGGCTTCTTTCTGTTCTCCCAAACCTCAACAAACATGGAGGAGCACGCGAAATCGGATTTTCGTGCCGTGCTTCCCGGAGTTGAGGTGCCATGCTCGGGAGGACGAAGTCGGCCTCTAGATCAAACTACCTTACCCTCTGGGGATCTTATGTCTGGTGCAACCCAAATTGCCGACTTCATCGAGATCCCTGAGCCGGAAGATACCCGCTGGACTTTTCTTAGTCATTTCGGTGTCGTTATCGATATATGCATCGAGAAGATTGTGCAGTATCTTACCCGCCTCAAGGGCACCGGTGGTTCGATCGAGCAAATCTCTGATGTGTATCTGCAACTGCAAGCATTCGCACACAAAAGCGCAGACGAGACAAGGTGATGATAGCGAGCCTTACTTTATGTTCATTAGTACTAACCTTTCTACAGACGCATATTTGCCACCCAAGAAATCATATTTATCCCTTCGGGTAAGAGTCGTAAACGCGGCAGCTGGGTTACTTCGTCGATCTGCGCTTGGAGTGGGCCAAAATGGCTTCGAAAAACGCCCCTTCTGGTGACCACGTATGCTAAACTCGCGACATTTTTCTGCATAACGTTGGGTCTTCACCAAGCTACTTGGCGAACGATTATAAAAGAGGCTGAGTGTCTCCATGCTTCCGATGACTTGAGCTACATGGCTGAAGTCTTCAAAGCGCTCAACAGATTTGTTGGAGAGACTAATCGCGATCTTGAGCCCCATGCCGTTCAAATATTGAGCGATGCATACATCTTCCCTATCAATGACGGTAGATCGAATTCCGCTTTTGACTACATGAGCAGTGCTCGAGATCTAAACATGTGGTTTATTGCCGATCGACAGCATCTCCAGCAAAGCTTTGAGGGACATGTGCCTTTACTGGCCCTGAGCGTTGATGTCATCGAAGAAATACCAGAACTCATCTCAAGTCTGGGCTTGAGCCGCTGCTAACACACGCTGCAAATGCAGAGCTGGAAACGAAAGATTCGACTCAGATTCATGCTGATTTTACGGTGGCATTTCGATCCAAAGCTTATCATATCGCACGGTAAGTCTCCTTTTGTCAAGTAGCAACGTTCTTGGCTAACGCCGAGGCCAGGATATTGTCTAGAACCAACAAACAGGCGAGGACGATCATCACTAAGCTTCTAGGAGCTATAGTCTATGTGTCGGAGACTATAGCCATCCAATGGTCTGTGAAACTACAGGACGTAGGCGAAGTGCAATGGCGTGCGGATGCTGGGCGGGTGAAGATATTCTACCGGGACAACAACATGGACATCCATATCCGTCGTGAAGATGCCGACGCTGGGATCTATCCTCTGGACCTTCGAGAGGCTTTGGCAACATTGTGTTCGTTCCATGATCCCGCGTCGGTCCGACTCCTCGACTTTATATTGAGCGAACCCGATCATGGTGAAATCTCGATTGAGCTTACTCGTAGAGGCTTCCCGGTACCAAAACCAAAACCTGCGAGCATACTCGATTTACCCCCATTTGAGGACGTAGAGTATGCTGAGGATGAAGGTTCAATACTGGACTCTTTGTGCGTGGAGGGTCAATTTGTTGGCCACACTCCGAACACAAAACGATTTCGGAGGCGGCGAACGGAAACACGTGCAGCGGATAGCATACAGGCTTTCCCAGGAAAGTTCAACCTGACCAATTCGTTTCGAGAACAACTATCTCAGCCTTGGTCAGAATCAGGTGCTGAGAATCTGCTTGCACATGCATGCAGACAAGATAACGTCGACCCATGGAATTTGCTTCGTCGAAATCATAAACAGTGGGATGAGTGGCTCAAAGCCAAGGGCAAACCACCTGGCGTCGCCACGGGCACGTTCTGGAGCTCTAATCGGCAACTTCAAGGCAAGACCTTTCTTGAGGATCGTCGAAACGTGCGGAACGCCTACGCCGCTGTAGTCTTACAAGATCATCGCCGCAACATGGTCATCAAGATTTCAAATGCCATCAACAACGCTAGGACAGATGAAGAACTCTTTGCTGCAGAGCACTATGTATGCGAACCATCAAATCCCTTGCGATTCCCTTTCCACAGCTGACACACACATGCATGCAGGTCTCGAAACTCTTTGAGAAGCGACTCGGACGTGCCTACATTTCGGGACTGCATTGGACAAGCCCTTTGCGAACTCGTGCAGGTCTCCTTCCATATCACTCAAGCGATGAAACTACTTCGACTTTCACGTTTGAGGACGGTACTGGTGCTTTGTTTTCCTTGCTCCAAACAAAAGGCTTAGAACAGTCGTCTCCATCATTCGTGATCCACGTGGAAGTAATAACAACCAATGGTGACCTCGCCGAAAAGTTTCATATGGATCCAGAGCAGGTTCATAAAGTGTGTATCCTTGCACATGAAATTAAAAAATGCTCGCTGACGCGTCGTAGGCCTGGAGATGTCATACAGAGGCTGCTGATACTCGATCTGACATATTTGTTCTAGCTCGTGTGATCAACATTCGTACGAAGCCACGAGTTGCATTGTTTGTAGATCCATGGCGTCTACATCCAGAGGGTCACATGAATTTGGAGTCTGTGAGTCAGTACGAAGCCACTCTGAGCTCTATGGTCGCGCAGAACAGTTGCATATATCTTAGCGAGACTTCCGCCGAGGGGATGAGCCCCGTTGCACCAACCTCAACCCCAGTGAGAAGTCTCAGTAGATGGTATCACAAGCGGAAACCAAGCCAGTCCGTGCCAGAGCCCCGGCTGTCAAAATTACCAGTCCCAGACACTTCGTACTCATACCACCGCTTGCCTCTTGGCCAGACACGGCTACTAGAGCTCGAACCCGGTCACCGGGATGCGCCACTTTCTGGAATAGTGCATCACATTGATGTGGGAAATTCCCCCTCATACTGCGCTTTGTCATACGTTTGGGGACCAGCAACCAAGAGCTATGCGTTACAAACACCTCAAGGGACCATACCAATGACATCATCGTTGTCTTCAGCACTGAAAGACATTCGCAAAAGAGACGAGGCCCTATACATATGGGCGGATGCGGTGTGCATTAACCAAGACGATGAACACGAAAAGGCGACCCAGATCAGGATGCTTCCGAGTATATTTCAGTCAGCAGAACTTGTTCTGTGCTGGATCGGTCGCGGAATGGACGACAGTGCGTTAGCAATCCAGACTTTGCTACAAATTAGAACTCACGATCTTGCACCACAGCAATGGCCATCTCAACTACCGTCCATACCTTCGGACTGTATTGACGGTGTACCTCCTGTAGACGATGTAGTATGGTGGAGCATACAGAACTTGTTTGAGCGAGAATGGTTCGCTCGCGTGTGGGTGATTCAAGAAGTGGTGCTCGCTAAGAAGCTAAGACTGGTGTGCGGCAATTTCGAAGTCGACTGGGAGGACATCATAAGGGCGGTCGAGATATGTCTGGACGATCAAGGCGGTCCTTTGCCAAGCGACTGTGTCTTGAGAAAGATCATCGCATCGCTCAACCCTGTCCATGCCCTTGGTCTTACCAAACGCGCTTTCGAAACTAAGAGCTTCTCGAAGCATTTCAAACCACTTTCTCTTCTGGATCTCTTCGCGTATGTGAAATCGACAATTCTCTGCGACAAGCTCTTTGCCTTGCTGGGTATTGCCTCTGATGCTAACGCTACGGCATTCGATCCGGATTACTCGTCCACGATGACCGTCGTTTTCCGGAGGTTCGCACGCGAATTCATTCGACGGGGAAACGCAGCAGAACTTCTTTACAGAGCCGGCAGTAGTAAATCAGTGGATTTCTCCTCGTGAATCCCCAACCGGGTCTCAGGCCAGCCATGCCAAACGATATCGACGTAGCGCGGAACCGGCGGCATCTTTTCAGCCGGTATCAAGCTACCTCTACAAGCAAGCATAAGCCCCGTTGACGAGGGCATACTCCAGGTTTTGGGTAGCTTTGTTGATAGTATCGATCAGATCAGCTCCATTAGTCTGAACAACAAGGACATCATTGCCCTTCTGAACGATGCACACGCAATGATTGATCGGTTACCTGGCTACCCTGCGGGAGAAACACTCGCTCAGATCAAAACTAAGGTTCCGATTGGCAGTGCGGTGGTTCCCTGCATCGACATCACAGTCACAGTCGAGGACCTTCTCCATTCAGATCTCAACGACGAAGCCACGCTAGAAAGCCCATTCGCGTGGCAAGGTCAGGTCGAGCAATTGGACAGTGCCGAGGATGTAGTCGATTTCCTCAGAACACCTATCAAGCATCGAAACAGACCTACAACTATTGGCTGACGGCTGCGGCACTTTTCGAGCGGCTAGGTAATGGTCGATTCTTTGTAACGAAGCGGGGCTACGTCGGTGTCGCGCCTGACAGAGCGCATATTGGAGATCAGATATGTATTGTACATGGGGCATCTGTGCCCTTCGTTCTGCGACCGGCCAAGCACCCTGGATTTGTCAATGCGCATACGCTCATTGGTGAAACATACGTGCATGGCATCATGTATGGTGAGGCGTTGGCGTTCGACTATGTATCACGAGAAACGATATATCTCAAATGAGGCAACGGGAGTAGAATCAAGTGGTAGAAATGTACCGACAGGCAAAGATCAATTGCTTGCACACTTCGTTGGAATCTACCAAGTTTGTCGTCTTTATACTACTTGGTGACCGAGATCGCGCGCTGTGTAGCCCCCCCCACCTCTATCTGCCTGCTCAGCACGTCCCCAACATACTCGTCAAAGCGCTCTTCTCTGCACTCGTAATTGTCAAAGAATACACGCTCTTGACCTTGACCCACATCCTCGCGTACACGCAGTAGTAGCTCGTTAGCGGGGGCTTCCAGTCCTCGGGACCCTTGTCGCCCTTTGCCTGGTTGACTTCGTCCGTCACAGCGAGAAGTTGCGGGTTGCTCAGGTCGTTGGCGAAGGCTTGACGGCGGGCCGTAGTCCAAGAGGCAGCGCCGGACTGTGGGAGTATCATTAGCACAAATTTTGTGTCAAATTTATAAGTGGCAATGTCGTACCTTCCAAGCATTACTCAACGGCACCATATGATCGATATCAACGTCACTCGCCGCGGTCCACGTCGCGCCATCATACGGACTCTTCCAAGTCCCGCTTGTGCTCGCGCATGCATCATTGGTTACGACATTGGTGCCATCGCGCTTGAGCACAGTTTCGCGCGTGTTGCACGTGCCGGACTGCGTGATCCAGTGAGGGAACAAGTCGCGAGAGTAGCCGGTCTGAGGACCTTGAGCGGCGACGGTGAGGCCGGCGAGCTGGGTGCGCGCTTCGCTGGCTGAAGGCACGTTGGGAGGGGCGCGTGCAGTGAGGTGGAGGGGTGCTGGGGCGGCGGCAACGATGGCTACAAGGCCGAGGAGGATGGCGGACTTCATGGTTGCTGGTGTTGGAAGATTTCAAGAGATGGTAGTGAGGTATGTGAGGAGTCGAGTCAAGGTCGAGGGCCTGGAATTGAAGACTGGAGAAAGTCCTGACTTGCAGTCTAGTCGTTGGCGATATATCCTGACTTTTAAGTACTCATTGGCCGTTCGTTGTATTGGGTACTCGGACCTGTCACTTCCCGAGCACCACTGGCCTGCCGGAACCTTCTCAAGAACAACTCCTATCGTGGAAGCCAATGATAAGGACCACGCGTTCAAATCTCGCAGTTGCCTTTTCGCTTGCACTACCTTTCAAGCAAGGCACCAGTGTAGTCCGTCCCCCGTAAGAGGAAGGTCAAGGCATGGGCCAAGAATCACCGGAGTGTATATCTTCTACTTACTCAGGGCACACAGGCGAAGAGACACACCCTTCACCCGGTTATGCATGTAAACAGTGGTCGAACTTCCCTTCGCGGCGGCGGCGCCGACCTACCCGCATACTCTACAAACTGACTGGGTAAGCTCAAGATTAAGGGCGTTTGAGGGAGAGTGTTGTGGTTGGCGGGGTTGCAGTGCGAAAGGCAGGTGTCCTTATCGCGACATGTGGTTGGTCGTGGGGTAATGTCGATCATCATGTTGATTGGTGGTCAATATGAAACTTCGGAGCGAGGAAACATCGGCGCTTCCTGCGGTACGGGACGATGGTCTTGGAGCGTATTAGTGTTTGCGATGTGAGCGAATCAACTGATAGGGGCCCTAAACGTGAGAGTTAAGAGCTGATGTGGTGTGCATCCAATTGCCGGCGCGGCAGTACCTCGCACGGTCACATGGCGCTGTGGCTGAATCCAGGGATGCCCCACCAGCTGCATATCCCACGTGAGAAGTGCCAAATGCCAAGTCGACTTCTTGTCGAAAGACAGCTAGCCTTGGCCTCGAAGAGTAACGCCAAGCTGCAAGTGTATGTTAATGCCTTGTTTGCTGTAAGACTCGGATTCATTCTTGTAAAGACTGATGATGGTTGGCATATTTTGAGCTCATGAGTTTGCTATACAATGCCCAAAATGATGGACAAAGTCTGGCGCCTCGGTGTTAAGCACCTCGGACGACCGGCGACCCCGGTGCTTGGAGTTCCAAGCCTTTAGTGCTGCTTTCCATGACTGTCTCACCAGATGCCGTTTCCAGTATGTCCAGGGGCAGCAACTCTTGGCCAACGGTGCAACCTCGGAGCAATCATGACGAGCGCCTCATGAAGGCAAGCTGAAGCTGCGTGGTGCATAGCTGTCGCAGTGTCTGTGCGAACCCATAATGACTGTCATTTCGACACGCTTTCAATCCGACGCGAAATCGAATTCTTTGAAAGCTTCCTTGAACTTCTCCACGTCTTGCTCTTCATCAGCTTGTGTCTGTCCACAATCGCGCCAGTCGATCCTCTTGTCTAGTCTCAGTAGTTTAGCAAGGACTTCTCTGCCAAACTGGCTGTGGAAGCGTATCTTCTCATCAAATCGCATTACATAACTCGTTTGCTTTGCCGGGTCGTTCTTTGGATCCCAAATCAGTACGCGAAAGAAGTCGCTTGTCTCCTCGAATCCATCGGCAACATCTTCCTTCTTGAAGGCTGGCCAATGCAGGTTCTCTGCCAATGCTTTGAAAGCTGCTTCGACTAAACCCTTCTGTATCAGACTAGCCGGTACTGGCAGATACTGCCAGTGGGTATGTGGTAAGCTGGATTTGCTGACTTCCCAAGCCACGGAACCGTACTCTTCAGTCGCGACCGATGCAAGCATACTGTTCATGGCTATCCGATACTTTTGCATCTCAGCATAAGTCGCATGGCGTTCTTCTTCTTCCATGGACCCGAGAGTCGGCTGATGAGAGAATGGTATGATGAGCATGTGACATGGGAATCCGAGTTTCAAAAATGTCTGTGACGTGGACAATGGCCCTTTTGCAGTAGTCATGTACGAGCTCTCGCCGATTGAAGTGATCAAGTGGGTTGCAATGTTCTCGTTGGCCAGGCAGAAGAAACATTCGGATGCCGCCAACGGGCCACGAGTTTCTCCTTTTCGGCGTTTGTGTGGTCTGCGGCCACGAGTTCCATCGTCATACACCAAAGCTTGCTCACGATGTTCAGGAGCTGGACGCTTCTTCTCTGACATAACGATGGGACAGGCAGTGGATCCTTGGGGTGGCGAGACTGGGTGGCTAGCAGAAGGATCTATAGAGAACGCATATATCCACTTCTGCTTGTTGGGGTTGCCATAAGCAGCCATACTAATGAAGCGAGTAACGGGATAGAGATTCTCGGTTTCGTCGGTTGGGGCGTGGAAGAAAGGTTCCCGCTCATAAAAGGTGCTGCCTGACGTGGAGAAATGATATCTCGGCTTCAGGACAGCGTCTAGGTCGGCGATGCATTGTTGGGCGGGTGGCTCAACATCAGACTTGAAGTCAACGCGCGAACGTTTGTGGATGTCCTCAGGCCACTCGCTTGTGATGAGAATATCGGCGGTGGTCGCTCCACGCAGAATCCTGGCATCGGTTTCGCCATAGAATGGAGGGTACTTGTCGTTGGACTGTCCTGCAATGATGTTGGAGTCCAATTGGCCGCCCAGGGCTACAATCCGGATACCTTCCGAGGTCTTTGTAACACTGCGTTTGCCGAGGAAATAGAGATTGTGACAGAGTTCATCACTTGATGTTTCTAATTTGTTCACAACTGACGAGGGTAAAGGATGCCTAGGCAGGGCAAAATATGTTGGCAGCGGCACATCAATCTGACCATCGAGGAGCAATTGCACTTCCGAGTCTTCAGATCCGCGCTCATCGCCAGCATCGCCAAAGAGGCTTCCAGCAATGATAGCGAAAGCAAAGTCGTTCTTCGCATGCAGCGCGCCCAGTTTCTGGAAGACGGCTTTGCACTGGCCATTGACATCGCCAACGACGACTCTATGGTTTGCATAAGTAAGGCTACATAACAGAATACATAGAGGCACTTACATTTTGGAGGCCATGATGCTGAGCGCGGTGGTGTTGCGCGCTTGGTGTTGACTTTGATTTGTGCCATCGCGTCGAGCGGATGAGCGAATCGGAGGCGGCGCTAGTGCTATCGATAAGGGCTCGAAAAGTAGCAGGCGCGACCGAAATTTTAGTGGAGAAGTTGCAAGTGTCGCAGCCACCGCAGGCTTCACCAACAATCACTCACACGACACAATGGCAGCCATGTCAAGGGGCCCCCAGGAAAAGGCGGCGTCCAAGTCGCGCGCACCAAAACGAGCGCCGAAACGCGTCAAGGGCGGCACCGAATCGACACGAAACCACACATTCAAAGGCTTTTCGCAGCGCATCGCGCAGATCAAGATTGAGCCTGTCCGCCGCGGCCGCAGCACCATCCTCGACGATGCCGAGCTCGAGTCCACCTTCTCTTACTTCCGGGACGCCTTCCTCGAATGGAGGGAGCTCAACCTGTCCGAGGGCTTCGCGACGTTTGCCCGCAGAGTCGCATCGCTATGCGACAGCCTCCCGCAGGTTCTGCACCACAGCGACCGCATCATGGAGCTGCTAGTCGAATATATCGAGAAAGGCGACAGGTTCTCCGAGGAGCCGTTGCTGAGTCTCATGGCGCATCTTGCGCACGACTTGGGAGAGCGCTTTGAGAAGCACTTCGAGACGGCTGTCACAGTCGTTGCGCGCCTGGCAGCGACCCACGCCGACGTTGAAGTCATCGAATGGAGCTTCGCGTGCCTCGCCTGGCTGTTCAAGTACCTTTCGCGCTTATTGGTGCCTGATCTCAGGCCCGTCTTCGACCTCATCTCGCGTCTGTTGGGCAAAGAGCGCCAGAAGGCCTTCGTATCGCGCTTCGCTGCCGAGTCGCTCAGTTTTCTGATCCGCAAAGCAGGCGCCAGCTATCACAGAGACACAACTCCACTGCATCTAATCGTCAGCCATATCTCAAAACAGGTTGAGGAGTTCCAGGGTTCCGCAAAGGAGCGTGACTTTCAAGATGGTCTCATGTATCTGCTGGCCGACTCGTTCAAGGGCGTGCAACGAGGTCTTCACTCTAGTGCCAATGCCATTCTACAGGAGCTTCTGGTCGAGACATACCGTGAGGAACACGCTCGACTTCGCAACCCACCGCTTGAACCCGTCCTCTTGGGAGCTTTGACGGCGGTTATCCATCACACCGACGCAGAGAACTTCAGCCCTCTTGCTGAAGTTATCCTTGCGCATATCGAGTCCGCAGCGCCTCGAATCGATTGCATAGGACTGTCCTCTCGCCTTCTCACAACAATATGCGGCGTACGCCAAGGCTCTCGGATCTCCGATTGGAAGTCTGTTTTGCGATGCATCGAATTGCTGTTTACCTCGGTCAAGGACACTGACCTGACCACGGACTCTGACTGGGACATGCTTTCGGCTATTTCTGTCGCCTTCCAATACTGCACTTTGGATGCGGCGATCCCGTTTGAGAAACTTCTCGAAGGCCTCACGAACGGATCTTGGGAGAAGTACTTTCTGCCCTTCTGCAATCTCTTCGCCGGTCTTGGCGAGGAGCGGTTCAGGACATTGTTGCTCCCATACTTCAAGAGGTAAGCTTACGTGGTTCGATCATTGTCAATTTGTGCTAATTGAACAAGGTTTGTCATCCAGAAAGCTCACGAGCACGCTCCAGATCTATGTGCCACGCTGCCTCGGCTCTGTGAGACTGGCGTAGTACCTGGCGCGGCCCTGCAGGCTTCGGAGCGCTGGCAAGCAGCCGTCGTAGAACCCTTCAAACAGCTGACCAAAACCGAGCGATCTTCGCCCAACTCGACTCAACTGGCTTATCGCTGCAACGCGCTTCTAGATACCACTCTGGTGCTCAAAGTCGATCCGTCACAATTACTGGTACTTCGGGACAATCTCAAAGAGCTCTTAACAGCCGCCCTTGAAGTCAACAACGCAGATTCGCTCCGTCCAGTGGATTTGTTCGCGCTCGGTGCTGGCTTCCACTTCCTCGTGGAGCAAAGTACCGACGACTGGTCGATTATGGACCTATGGCCTGCACTATGCCAAGCATCGGAGATCTGTGGCCATTCTGTACCCTTTTGGCGAGCGTTGCTCGCTTTGACTAAGCAGCGGAGCGAAGATTTGCTATTAGAAGGGCCACATATGGAGACTCTCAAGCATGCGCTCATGCTAAGTCTGAGCTCACCGTCCCACGAACTGCGTCTCGCCGCGCTCCGTATCGTCGAGGTTTTCCTAACCACAGACGAAGATTTGCGTAAAATACTCTCAGTCGCGATTTTGATCGAGCAAACACCGTTGAGCCTCGAGCATCAGCGTTCGATCGCCATGCGCGTCGGCCAACTCGCAAAACTCTATCCACCAATATCGTTCAACCACTGGGTTGGGGAAGTAATACCGACATTTTGCTTTGGCCTATTGCAAGTCCGCCTGGCCTCCGTGTGGGACGACGCTTGCTCGGCTCTCAAAAGTATATGCGACACAAAAGAAGGAGAAGGATATGTCACACAGGTTGCGTTCGATTGGCTGAGAACCGCAGAAAATGTCGTTGAGACAAATACAATACCCCAGGGCAACACGACCACACGACGTTATGTCACTGAATTCGAATGCACAAACGTGGTTGAAATTCAAGCGCTCTTGGTGCACACTCAAGAGCAATCAGGCAACATTGAAGATCAACTCGAGAGAATGTTCCGAGAAAAGCATGCTAGGATAGGCTTCCGTAACTCGAACAGCCGCTCACAATCGCTTCGACTCCTCAATAGCCTCCCTCATGTGGCCGAAAAGCGCTCGCGTCTTCTAGTACCGATCCTCCTCGATTGGGCACTGGATCAGCGTGCGTCGACTGCAGACAGTGATGATATTTCGGAGGACACACAGCTTGACCTGGGGCATCGGTGGGTTAGGAAAGACCAAAAGGCCATGTTGTCGCTTTTTGCCAAGTTCACCAATCCCAAGATGCTATACCGGTCTGACGATGTTCGGGACGCTCTCCTCACTTTGTTAGGCAACGGTGATCTTGAGATTCAGAAAGCTTCACTTCAGGCACTTCTGACATGGAAAGATCCGGCTATATCACCATACAAAGACGACTTGCTCAATTTGCTTGACGATGCCCGTTTTAGAGACGAGCTTCCCATTTTTCTCAGCGAAGGCGAAATCCAAGATGTAGACCTCGAGCGCATTCTTCCCATCGTTCTCCGCTTGCTGTATGGCAAAGTTATTGCAGGAAAACGAGGTCTTGAAACGAAAAGAAAGTCCGTCTTCGTAAGTCTCAAGACTCGTTTTGGCGACGACGCCATTCGCCAGTTCCTGGCTATAGCATTAGGACCTCTGAGTGGCATATCAATCCTTGGAGATCACGCAGTCAATGAGGACGTGCTGCAGAAAGATACAATGGACGTGCGAAAACAAGTTGGTATGCTCAACATGCTGGATGATCTGCTCAGCACTTTTCAGACCACCTTCAACCCTTTCACAGCAACTGTCGTGGATGCAGTGCTCTATTGTCTTATCCGGGCTTCGCGAGACCTGAATACATCCGTGGACCTACAGCAGAGCGCGGGCGAGATTGCCGAAGGCCGGAACATGAAAGCGTCATTATTTAAGACAGTGCGTCAACGCTCACTGCACATCCTGGCTCGGCTGATCGAGAGCTGCCCTGAGTATACCTGGAAACCCTACTCAGCTGCTATCGTCAAAGAACTTGTCGAGCCGAGGATCGAAAAGTTGCCCATTGAAACAGCGCAGTCTGTATCCGGCCTCCTTCGATTATTCGCCGCTTGGTCAAAATCCGCTGCGACTGCTCCATTCATTGTCGAGCACAACCCGATTGTTCTTACCAAGGTACTTGAATGTCTTGAGGTCTCGTCGGCCAAAGATGAGGTCAGGAAGTTCGTCCTGGATGACATTCTGGGCAGCATCATCGCTCTCGTTGCAAGTCCTGCCGATACATTTGCTACTGCAGACAAGATCCTCATCAACCGCGTGCACACAGACATCCTTCAGCCATATTCCAACGCGATCCTGAGCAAAGTCGGTGCCTTGTTACAACAAAGTCCCAGTAAAGAAGTCCTTGAGTCTGGTGTACAGACAATCGCGGATCTAGCCCCTCACATCATCGGCTCAACTGAGTCTCGAAGCATGATCCAGATTGCCACGTTCCTCCTTCGCCAACCCTCGAAGCGCGTAAACCCTCGAACGAAATTGGGACTTCTCCGAATCCTGCACGAATTTGTACAGCGTTATGATAGCGATGGGGTCGGCGAGCTGTTCGACAGCATTTTCGACGCAATATGTCCGATGTTTGCATTTGTCCAGGATCGTGCGGCTCGAAATCTCCTTTGCGACGTCTTGCAAGATCTTTCCCAGAACAAGGACGATCTTGTTGTCATTGCGAAGCTGTGCCACGACCTGAACTCTTTCTCGAAGTCACGACTTGATGAGCCTGACTTTGATCGTCGTTCAGATGCTTTCAACGTGATCAACGAGAAGGGCTTGCAGACTTACTCTTTGACTCAATGGAAGCCCTTGATCTCCAACATGCTCTACTCGATAAAGGACAATGATGAGTTAAGCATTCGTACGAATGCTTCTCTGTCACTATGTCGATTCATCGAAGTGGCCGAGTCTGCCGAATTCAGGGACTTCATCATTGCAGCAATCCTGCCTGGCATACAGAATGGCATGCGAGAAACGTCAGAGTTGGTACGAACTGAATTTCTAGTTGTTCTGGAGCAACTCGTCAAGCAGCACAGTGGGTGGTCGCCGATTACTGATCTCCACGTCCTTCTTTCAGAGGATGACGAAGCTTCTTTCTTCAGCAACGTACTGCACATACAAGGCCACCGCAGATTACGAGCACTGAGACGCCTAGCCATCAGTGCTCCCGAGATCAAGAGTGGTAACATTTACCACATTCTGCTCCCACTCCTCGAGCATTTTGTGTTCAACAAAGCCAACGATGAGAGTGCAGATGGACTATCAGGAGAGACGATCAAAACTCTTACAGCGCTGGTGGAGTGGCTCGAATGGCCTCAACTACGTTCCCTTCTGAGACGTTACATCGGATATCTTTCAAGTAAAGAAGATATGCAAAAGCCAATCGTCAAGCTCATTGTTGGTCTCATGGATGCCCTGAATCGAGCTGGACAAGCCAAGGGCTATGTGACCACAGTCAGTGCAGATGCCAAGGACGGAACCGAGACCAAGGTCATGGATGTCGATGTACCCAAATCTTCATTGACCAAAACGCTCCCGCAGCAGGAAAAGCTGACGAGCGATCTGGTTGCTCACTTTTTACCTGGCCTGACGGAATATCTACATAAGAAGGATGATGCCACGGTCAGTTTACGAGTACCTGTTGCAATCGCCATCACCAAAGTACTACTGGTGCTGCCTCCACATGAGATCGAGACGCGTTTACCCGGAGTGCTTCTAGACATTTGTTACATTCTGAAAAGTAGGGCACAAGAAAGTCGCGATATGTCTCGGAACACGCTTACCGATATCGCTACGGCGATGGGCCCTGGTTATCTTGGGTTCATTTTGAAGGCGCTGCGAACCGCCCTTCAACGAGGTTACCAGCTTCATGTTCTGTCCTTCTCGATGCACCATATTCTGGTCAAACTTTCCGATCAGCTCAAGCCAGGTGATCTTGATTACTGCCTTTCCGATATTGTCGACATCATCATGGACGACACTTTTGGCATCACTGGACAAGAGAAGGATGCGGAGGAGTACATCAGCAAGATGAAGGAGGTCAAAAGCAGCAAGAGTTTCGATTCCATGGATATCGTTGCTCGCTCTGCCACTCCGGCACATTTGATCAAACTTGTTGTTCCCATCAGGTCTCTCCTGCTTGAGAAGCTGAACGCAAGGATGGTGCAAAAGATTGATGAGCTTGTCAGACGCATCGGACTCGGCATTCTTCAAAATCCAACTGTCAATAACAGGGACATTCTCGTTTTCTGTTACGAGCTAATTCAGGACGTGTACATGGCCAGTGCAACCACAGAGACCAAGAGCAAGATCGATCCCAAGAACAAGCGATACCTCGTCAATATGAGAGGCGCAGCCAAATCTGGCGCTCGTCTATCCACCTCGTCTTACATTCACAAGCTCACACGCTTCAGTTTGGACATTCTCCGGACGGTACTCAGAAAACACACGGAACTTCAGACTCCGCAGAATCTCTCTGGCTTCCTCCCTGTCATAGGTGATGCCATGGTCCAGGGACAAGAGGAAGTGCAGGTATCAGCGGTGCGCCTCCTCACAACCTTCATCAAAGTGCCAATGGCAGAGCTGGACAAGAATTGCCCTGTCTATGTTGATGAAGCTATACGTGCGATCAAGGGAGCGCCATCTTCGAATACAGAGCTTGCGCAGGCGGCATTGAAACTTATTTCAGCAGTCCTCCGCGAGCGACCCAATGTCGACATCAAGGAAAAAGACCTAGGCCATTTGATCAAGCGCATGATACCCGATCTCGACGAGCCGGATCGACAGGGTGTCTCATTTGGCTACCTAAAAGCTGTCATGAATCGTCGCTTCGACCTTCCCGAGATATACGAAGCTATGGACAAGGTCGCCGAGATGATGATTACCAACCAGACTAAGTCAGCTCGAGATGTTGCTCGGAGCCATTATTTTCAATTCCTCACATCCTATACCCAGAGCGAGAAGCGCTTCAAGAAGCAGATGGAGTTTCTGCTGAAGAATTTGCGTTATGACCATATTGAAGGTCGTCAGTCAGTCATGGACGCACTGGATCTCATCATTACCAAGGCTCTACCGAAGTTCCCAGAAAAGGTGCAATACGAGTACCATGGCATGATGTTCCTACCTCTCATCAACACCGTGGCCAACGATGATTCAAGCAAGGGTCGAGAGTTAGCCAGTCTGCTAGTCAAGAGACTCTTCCAGTACGCGTCCGAAAAGCGGCTCGAGAGCTTCGCAAATGACCTCAAGTCATGGCTAGAGCAGGATGAGAACGATGGTCTTCGGCGTCTTGGTATCCAATGCTGGGGCTTCTACTTCGAAGCCATGGAAGAAGACGGCGATGTACCAAAAGTCCTGCAAAACGTTTTGACCAGTCTCGACTCGATCATCGACGGATGTCTCGCTAGACGACACGAGGATGACTGGGAGCCGTTGTATTACTCGTTGACCTTGTTGTCGAAAGTCTGCAAGAAGTACACAGATTCTATGCTCACTTCCAGCAAAGAGAGCTTGTGGATTGCAATACAAGCAAGCGCCTCGTACCCACATGCTTGGGTGAAGCTCAAGGCTGCCGAACTGATGGGTACACTTTTCGCTCATTTCGCTATCTCGAACAAGGACACGGGGATGGAAGTACTGCCTCTGGGAGGCTCCAGTGGATTACAGCTGGCGGAACAAAATATGATCCAATTGACTAACGTATTCTTACGTAACCTCCTGAACCTGGAGGTTACAGAACAACTTTGTACTCAAAGTGTCAAGAATATCGCATTCCTTGCACGATGCTTCGCTTCAAATGGCGCCAGGTGGCATTGGCAGAAGACGGACGATGAGGATGAAGGAGAAGACGGCGTCGATGACGAAAAGGCTGGAAACAACGGCAACGCCGTAACCTCAGAGGACGAATTCGAGGGCTTGTCTCCGCCGCCAGCGACAAGTCCAAAAAGGAAAACTTCCACGCCTCCCACTGCCATTCACCGCCTCATGATCCGTCTGTCCGGCCTCGTCCGCCGCGACAACCGCTCCATGCTCGTCAAGATCTCCACCATGCAACTCCTCGAAACCATCTTCACCAAGTTCTCACTTGAACCTCTTTCGTCCTCGCTCCCCCACGTCCTCACCACCCTCAACACACTCATCGACCCCGCAACAACCATTCCGCGCGCTCACACGAACCCAATGTCCCTCAATGAGCCTAACGAACAATACAAAGCGCTCATGGACAAGGCGCGCGAGATCATGAGTACTTTGCAGAAACGTATGGGGACGCAGGAGTACTTAACGGTGATGAGCGAGGTGCAGAAGCTGGTGAGAGAGCGAAGAGAGGAGAGGAGGAAGAAGAGGAAGGTGGAAGCGATTGTTGACCCAGAGAGGGCGGAGAAGGAGAAGAGGAGACGACATGATGTGAAGAGGGTGAAGAGGAAAGAAAAAGGGCTTGAAAGTCGGGGGATGAGGAGGGGTTGGTAGTCCAAGGATGATCGAAAGCGGAGAGCATTGCAGGGCGTTTTGCGATATCAAGATGATTAAAAGTACAGTGGGCATTTTATTGGCGTGCAAAGGATTGTAGATAGAGGAAGCAAGTATAATACTTTCTAAGACTTTGCTATCATATCTTGTTCCCGTATCGATCTTTGATTCGCTCGATCTGCCCTTTCACACTAATATGTCTACGCGGAAGGCCGCGTATCGATGTGCGAGGAGTGTTCTACAGAGAGGCTCATGGTTGCTGCTGCATTAAGCCTGGCTGAATGCATCTTTGTCGTAAAGGATTGTCGGGCTGTTTGCTAAGATAAATGGCTACTTATAGAAATGCTCGGGAAAGCAAAAAGACATTTTAATTCGTTCAATCGTCTCTACTTGATGAAAGTCGTATTATCACTCACTCTTTTAGTCAAATTGGTGACTCGATACGTCTGATTATCAAACCTAGTAATAGGATGACTCGTTTGGCGCTCTACGCGACTGAGGCCGTGAACCAAAGACTGCGGCACTGACGATATATCACCTTTACTTTGGTAGAGTAAAGATTTAACTTGAATAAGCAGCAAGGATATGTTACGGGATAATTAGTAAATTGACATACAGAGGAAGGCATATAGAGATTCTCTACGACAGATTATTAAGTAGTCTTGAAACGCTTTACTAAGGTGAGATAATGCTGGCTTTCATCCATCAACTGCCCGAATAGAAGATGGCGTATAGATCAAAGAACTGTTAGGGCTAATCAATAAAAAGGACGATCGCAGAACGCCTCTTTATATGATTGAACCGCTACAGCACAGGCTTGTTATCTTCATCGAATTATAAACCGTCATACAGTCCTGCTTTGAGAACCGCAGAACTCCCATCGCTTCCGACTTTATACACTATCCACAGAACAACTAATCAAGAAAACCACACATCCGTAGACATAATCTCTTTCCGCATATTTGTCGCATCAGCCCTATCATTTACTGGACCTATCACAGCACAATCACCAGCAGAAAGTATTGTCGGCGACCTGCATGTTCATCCGGACCTTTGTGTTCTTTTTCTGCAACATGACGTACTAGTGAGCACGTCGATTGATATCTCTCTTGTTCCCGTCGTACTAGCGGCCCGCTCGTCATGTAGCCTCAACTCTATCCTAGTGACGATCGTGTTGTCTCCCCTTGTTCAGAAGTCGGCGAGAATCCGGTGCTTTGGGGTTAAAATGACCGTTGATCGTGCGAGACATATGTGTATGGTCTTCGGTAGTGATGTCACAAAGTAGGTGCCCGCAGCGCAATCAATTATATAATTACCACTGAACAAATCGACGAGTTCAGATCTCAAATCTGCTTTCCGACCATGTAGATACACCACACAACAGAGATGATGTAAGTAGTGAGTCCAAAGTATGACAACAAGCATGAGGGTCTATTTCTACACTTGGTTTGTTGACAACACCTCCACAGTCCATTGTCTAGCGCAGGTCATCGTGTCCTACCACAGTTTGTAAGATCGACCTCAGCTTTGGTGACACTTGCTAGCCTTGCCTCAAGCTCCTCGGCATGGAGCTTGCCGAGTGTCCGTGCAAGGGGGTTCACTAAATAGCTCGTGCTGCAGATCTGTGCAGATCGATGTGAGCTTGCATGGCAGCATGGAACATGCAGTATCGTGGCGAGATCTGATCAATGAACCAACTTTATCGAGACATACCCTCTCGAATCTGGCGCGGATTGCATCAATCTGATCAGATATGCACGACAGCGGAAGAGGAAATGGGTCAAAGTCGTTGTTGAGACGTCGATCAGTAAATGTGCAGCTGCAGATAAATGGCTAGGCATTGCCATAGCTTTAACGATGTTTAATACTGAGGGGATATCTTACCTTTGATGAGTCTGATTCGATGATCTTCATGGGCTGATTGGCACCGTGATTTGGACCCTACCATCTCGGAAGATGACGTTTTGAGGCCATCACAGAAATGCATACTATCAGAGTGCTAGCTGTTAGACAGATAGTCGAGGGTTACTTGTACCATTCCAGATAGTATTGAATCCGCTCGAAAAGTGGGACTACCATCAGCAGTTGTCGAAGAGAGTCGGTGCCAGCTAATAATTATCCAGGGGACTGCAGTGGCGATCATCCTCCTAAGCAAATGCTAGTGACAAATACGGACTCTGAGATAGCTGTACATCTAGTTTAAACACGTCATAATCAACTTAGCATGCATCATATCACCGTGTTCTACTCCACAACTGTGGCATAAGTGATCGGCAATGATTCTCTTGCGAGATATGTTCTGCGCAATGCCAATGCATGAACGCCGATCATCCACCTGATGAGAGATATAAATTACTTCTGCCTCAAATCTTCCTAAGTGTCACAGTCCATTGAATAGTTCCTTCGAATACAACAACACTTTTTGGTCGTACTGTACCTAGAACACCCACTAAATATGGTCTCTTTCCGCACTTTCGTTTCAGCCCTCGCGCTGGCTGCACCCATCGCTGCACAAACGGCTGCTCAAGTCGTTAGCAACATCAACACACTCACGCAGCAGAGCACGACTCTCCAGCCTATTGCTCAAGAGCTTACGATTCTTGATACCACTCTGTTGCTCGTTGGACAAGGAAGATTCCTCCAAGTCATCAAAGGACTTCAAACCCAGGTATCGAACGTTTCAACCTATGTGACCCAAGGGCAGAGTGAAGCGCCGACCACCGATGCTACTGAGGCTACTGATGTTTACAACGCCTACAAAATTGTGAGTATATGGCCAGGTCTAGCCCCAACACAAGTGCAGTGGTCCTAACATACATGCAGTTTGTACAAGAAGAACAAACGTTGCTCAATACACTAATCGGTAAATCCTTCCTTGCGAACACTGCCCCTTTCGTCGGTGCCCCGGTCAGTACAGTCCTCCGTGCCTTCGAGGGTACTCTTGACGTAAGTCTTTCTCAGCCATAATGAAAAATGCGAAAAGTCGCTGAAATTGCTGTGTAGACCTTCAGCTTCCAACTTATGGATCGCGTACCGTCGCGTTCGAGCGATCTCAACACGCTTTATCGGTCGCTGAGCCAGACCCTGGACACGGCAGTTAAACAGTACAGTGGTACTCTCAACAAGCGGGCCCTCAGGTTCGCACGTCGTGAGGCTGCTACTGAGGCTTAGAGGAGACTCAGAGTCTTGCAAAACGCACAAGTCAAAGTTTTGGACGTTGCTTTCAGGGCCATTCTTACTCTGGGTTTGTGGAAAGGTGTCTTGTTCAGTTGTAGATTTGTAGATGCCTTCTGCAGTGAATGAAACAACATACATTTTGTGCCTTGCACACATCCTCTTCACATTTCACATTGTCCTATGACATCTATTCCTCGGTGGATGAAGATAGATTTGGATCAATGCGACCTTGACGCTCATCTCCGTCTGGCCTGGTCTGACGTTTCCGATCGTTTTTAACAATCTCAAGATACCAGAGTCTTGCTCATGATACGGTATTGATGGCGTAACGTCTACAAGCATTCTTCACTTACCGAAGTATGACTTCCCTCTTTTCATCAAGAAAACGAACAAGGTCTGGAACCAATGGTACGCTGGGTTCCAATTCACAGTAGACAGCAACGGAGAGGTTGTCAAAACTGGTTATGGTCTTGGTGTTCCTTCGCACAGGTGACCTTGGACGGGCATACACCATAACACTAGCAAAAATTAGCAAAGATCTGCCTGCCCACAAAAGATTGCAAAAACATACAACAGCGGGTATTCGCTAATGGTCACCCACTTAACTACTAATCCGCCGGTACGTTGCTTAAATAGGGCTGAGCGAACGGGAAGCCTTGTTTTCAACGTCCTATGGTCGTATGTGGAAGGGATGGGATTGTAACAATAATATATACTTGGTTGACAGCATTGTTACTAATAATAATGATGTCCAATCTCCCCCATGCTCAGACGTAGAATGCTTGCGTGGTTGTTGGCTCATCAAATGGTTTCTTTTTAGATCATCATCTCTCCTGAGAATTTGTCTCAACTGCAGACTCCATGGAACCTTACGAGCTCAAGTTCGGGTTCCGTTCCTGGACAAGGCGTTTGTGGCTGACTTGTATACCAGAAACGGTTTCCAGCTCTTTTCCTAAGCACATCTACACAGTATCCACACATCACAATACCCGCCGGACGCGCGCATTATAAAAATTCACAGGATCCAAAAGCTTGCGGTGAAAGCTCACTCATCCAGAAATCTCGGCGTTATTGTAGTGTTGTTAATTGCAGGAGTGCTGGACGGCGTGGATACTAGCCATCTCTCTGCGCATAAATCTTACACAAAGAAAGCCTTGCGATGTATATGTCAGCGTGCGGAAGCCCCGAAGTATGCTAAGCCACAGAAACTCGATCGAAATAGTTGTCCGACATATCGAAAACTACACAGGTTGGGGGATGACAAAAGCGCGATCCGCGCCGCAGTGGGGAGAGTTGGCCGGGTCGTTCGGATGAGTCGGTTTTGTGGAAGAAACAGCGGATTTCCATCAGCGCGATAACAAATGCGAAGTTTGCGTCGTATGCCATTGCGTCAGTGCCTGAGGTACTGTCATTTCGATTCCAGGCAACAGCTTCAAGAGTAGCTTCGCCTACTAACTCTTTCACAGGGGCAAAGTTCAATTGGTGATATCGGACGGGTAAAGATGCACAGCCACACCCCGCTAAACCACATCCGTAAAAACTTCTAACCATATGTCGTAAAGCTTGCGAGAAGCTTGACAAGTTGAAAATCGTCGACTGCGACTCCTGAGCATCCGGGATTGCGATGGCGGCCGACGGAACGCAAATTCTCCCGAATTCCTGGTGGTCATGCATCTCTTGTCAATCTGATAGTGTTTCCGTACGCCTCATAGGTCCGTTCGGCGCATCGCTATCCTCTTCGGTCATCTTGTACGATTACACCAACGACACCCAATTAAGGCTCGCCTTGCGAAGATCGCTACCACGGCCGCTATTCCGCTATTCACGGACAGCCACTTCCGCTGGCTACGTCAATTACCAAAGCCTTGACCGACATATCGCGTGGCTCGGTTGATGATACAGGCGTGCCGTCCATCTAACGACCGGACGGAGGTCAGAAAGCTGAAGTTGCTCATACGTAGACTACTACATGGTAGACGTAGTCATTAGAGGCGGAGCTGCCTGACCATATGAGTATATCATAGTATTTTCTTGCCATTGCCTGTTCATATTTGAGGCAAGAGAAGTACGAGTCATCGTCCTTTCGTTTTTGTTGTTAGCTATTATTGTGTTTTTCTTGCAATCTTTTCGTTTTGCTTTGTACGATGGTTTATACTGGGAAGCCAAGCCGTGGATGCGGCATGTGTAAGAGCAGAAGGATTAAAGTAAGTGATGAAAATAGGCTCGGTGATTTCTCCCTCCCGGTCAACATATATACTCAGCGTTCCGCAAGCTTTACTCACTTAATACTAACGTATGACAGTGCGATGAAAAAAGACCAACATGCGGGAATTGTAAGAAGTCGGGGCGTGACTGTCCGGGATACCCGGATGAATTTGATCTGGTGTTCCGAGATGAGAACAAAGCTATGGCTCGCAAGGCGAAGAAGACTACCGGATCTGTACCGTCCAGAAGCAGTACCGGTGGGTCAAGCTCGCATGCATCACCACATCTGTAAGTGAGACCCCACCAATAAGATTTTCGCATTCCGGACCTTGAACGGAGTTATACGAGCACCATTGGGATACGCTTCTATCTACTACATCTAGGAGAGCTTCGTGACCTTATAACTGCGCAAATCATGTCGAACGAAGACACGGGGCGCACTAGGCTTCCTTTTGCATGCTGTGAACTACCACGAATATGTACAATAACTGACTTCAAATAGTTCGCCATCCACTAGCTACGAGACATCAGAGCCAAGTTCGTCTCGAATCGCCAGCATCAGCACAGCATCAGACTCCAGCAGTCATGGGCAACTCATCCCCTTTGTCCAAGGCATGCATACGCCGCTTCCACTTGAACAAATCTTCGACTTTGAATCATTCGTCTGGAACATGAGCGAAGTTCCTGCAACCATGACCATGCCACCAGAATATGAAGCTATCCCTTTCTTCTTCAAAAACTTCATCACCCTTCCCCAACAAGCCGAATCCACTCGTGGCTTCCTAGAATACCTTGTGCCCCTGTACAATAAAGCACGTCCCTCGTCCGTCCTTCATCTCGCTACTACTGCTGTCGCAATGGCGACCTGCGGCCAATATCCTGGCCGACAGGAGCTTCTCCGCCAAGCGGTCTCCACGTATGGCAAGGCTCTCAAGAAGCTCAACGATGACCTCAGAGACCCTGTGATGTCGAAGAGCGATGAGACGGTGCTTGCCATCCTCATGTTCTCCTTGTATGAAGTGAGTAGATTGGATGCTTCTGCAAGGTTTTCAGTAGTCTTTTCTCTTCCAGTTGCGCGTATCTTATGGCACATTGCTAACGTATTATAGACTATCATGAGTACCGACGACACTATAACAGCATGGGGGAATCATGTTGATGGCGCAGTGACACTTACGAAGCTAAGAGGCACGGATCAGTTCAATAATGAGATGAGCCATTCGATATTTCGCGCCGTAAGAACAATGATGGTATGTGACAGCAGAATCATAGCGCCGAACATTAAGTAGTAACAACCACAGATCACGTCCTGCGTCCAGCGCTCCAAACCCGTTGATGACTTCCCCGGCACAAAAGGCTGGGTCGGTAACGGCGCCTTCGACGACGAAAACGTCGCAAACCGCCTCACTCTGATCTGCATCGATCTCCCCTCCCTCCGCGCCCGCGCAAACGCCCTCACCACCCACCCTCGCGACCCCTCCAACGAATCCGAAGCCACCCAGATCCTCAAATTCGCCCAAATGGTGGACTCCAACCTCGCAGACTGGTACGCCACCTTACCTTCCGAATGGAAGCACAGCACAATCGGCATCGTCAACGATATGCCCGCTGTTGAAGACCTTGCTGTAACCGAAAAGTGGCCTGGCGAGCAGCACGTATACAACGACGTGCCGCTAGCCAGTATCGTCAACGATTACCGGGTGTGCAGGATATTCTGTAGAAGAGTGATCATGGCATGTATCAATTGGCTTGGAATAGGTGGGCATGTGGATGATAAGGGGGAGTATGAGCGGAGTGTGTATGTTATTCAACAAATGGTGGACGACGTCAGTGCGTGTGTGCCATTTCATTTGGATTATGAGCTGCAGGTTGTCGCGAAGGAGATGGGACAGGAACAGAATGGTAAGCTATCTTCCTTGCTGTATATTGACCGAGAAGGGGTCAGCTGACTTGAACCAACAGCTGCGGAAGCCTTTGGTGGATACTCGCTCGTTTGGCCACTATATGTCGCTGCAAATGCCGAGACCGTACCGCAAGCGCAGCGTGATTGGCTGTTTGGCCGGTTGTCTGTGATCGGTACGAAGTTTGGGCTCAGTAGCGCACAGGTCCTCGTACTGGCGAGAAGACATGTGCTCACTTGTGGGCCCATGTTCCCTTGAGCTGTGAGGGTATGGAGCATTTTTTGGTCATTCGTTGGTAACTGTACTGCTGGCCGGATACAGCTTTCCCTTTTTTGAACCACGAGTGTATGATAGAACCGCATATAGCATTCTTTGTAATGTATTGTCTATCTGTATTCTGTTTTGTTTTCAGCGCTGATCTCTCGAGACCATTCTGAACATTAGCAGACCACCTCGGTAATATGTCATGACATCTGCCGTTGCTCTTCGACAGTCAAGTTGAGGCTGAGCATGATTACTCATTTCTCCCTTTGCCCAGTCTTCACACCCAAGCAAGCTGACGCCAGCAGCCCCACGCCACGTCCCCAGCTCTTTCCTCTTCACGCATTTTCCGGATTAGGATAGCATTGTATGCCCGCTTCAGAGGCAATTGTCCTTGGCTGTTGCTCCGAGATCATCCACAGGCTCCTTGCTGATCACTCATCCATTGTTCGTCGTCAGCAGTATCACGAATCCAATCCAATCCTGCACCCTATCGCAAACTGAGGCTTTCAACGATGGACAGGGGTAAGGCGGACCATGAGACTAGGCTTGTTCCATAGCGTAAAAACTTTCTGTCCCGCCATCCAATCTTGCTTCTTGTCAACGAGCTCGATGTCGAAGTTGAAGAGAATTTTGGCGAGGATGAGACGCATCTCGGCGTACGCAAGACTGTACAAGAGCCCGTTAGAAATGATTTCCCATAAAATTTGTCCATGACTTACTTCTTGCCAATGCAATTCCGTGGTCCAAACGAAAATGGGTTGACCACCTCCCGGATGTCATCCTTGTACTGCTCATCTCCCAGCCAGCGCTCCGGCACGTATATATCTGGATCCTTGAAATTACGCGTAGAGTGGTTCGAGGCGTGCTGAGACATGTATACTGCTGTGCCCTCGGGAACATAATGTCCAGATATAGTGCCTCCACCAGATGGCACCAGACGTGGAAACCCAGTTGGGACCGGTGGGTAGTAACGCAACCCTTCTTGGAAACATGCAATCATATATTCCAACTTGTTGACTTCTTCTATGGTAATGTCTTTCGGGGAAGCGAATGTCGAACGTATTTCGTGGACGAGCTTGGTGTATTTGTCTGAATTTGTGAGCAGGAGATATGTTGTCCCTGTCAATGTCGTCGCTGTAGTTTCTGAGCCTGCGATGAGAAAAAGTACAGCATTCGCATCCATCTCGTCCCTCGAAAGAGCCTTGTTGTCAGATTCTTGGTTCTTCATAATGAAGGTGAAGAAATCGGGACGATCTGTGCCCTTCTCGAGGCGCCTCGTGACCTTTTCACTGGTGATCCGCCAAAATTCCTGACGCGCACGTGCGATGGCCGTGGTATCCTTGAAGTAGTTCTTGATATGATCATAGTAAGCAAATATGGGGTATTTGTTGCGAACCGATAGCAGGCCGATAGATTTGAGGTTGCTCATGACAAGGGCGATCCATTTGTGCTCTGTGCTATCGCGGAGGCAGTAGAGTGGCTCACCAAAGGCCAAATCGCAAATAACATCGAATGTAGTGTAGTTGTACCACCGCATGATATCGATTGGTTCGTCTCCGGTCGATTGCTCTTCGAGTCTATTGACGAGAAGATCAACATATTGCTGAACCAGAGGCTCTTGTTCTCGCAGTGCTTTGTCGCTGAAGGCGTGCGATACGTTCCGGCGAACTCGAGAGTGGTCAGCCTCGTTGTTTCCTAGTAGCGTGTATACGCCTTTGACAGGTTTCGGAAACCATGCTAAGTCTTTGGAGTATGCCCCTGTGTTCTTGTATTTTCCAGTCCGGAATCCGTAGATGTCTGGCCACGCTGACTCTCCAGAGATGAAAGATACTTCGTTCGGTGCGAGACGAACAGCATCGCCAAACGTCTCGTGGCATTTCTTAATCCAGGCTACCATGGACCCATCCCGCACATGAAGCGCATATGGAACGCCACAGATGCGAGCCAAGAAGGGCCCTGGTATGTGTCTGAGTGGGTGGAAGAAAAGTTCGTTTATTACGACGTAGGTAAGGTATGCGGTTATAGAAATGGCAATTATACCAACGGCAAAAGTGAAATGATGTACACTAGACATTTTATTACCCTCCAGTGGATCCAGCAGTAGCATGCACGAGCACAGTCCTTGAGAGGTAAGAGAGTTGACAGTAGGAGGGGACGGACATCAAATCGCTTAGGCAACGCGTCTGTTATATAGTCCTTTGACGTGCCCCTGCCATCTGACTTCCTTGAGCAGTTAGGTATGCTGGCACGGTCCATTGGGCATCCCCAAGGATAACGAGGTAGTACCCGAAATTGACCAGGGTGCATCATTCTGTTCGCGTGGTCCATACAGGATGACGCCAGCTAGCGTGAGTAGACGACCAGCATGGTCATCGATCAGCGGTGATTAGTATGTAATCAGTTTCAACTACGAGCCGTACTCTTGACTATTACGTCCGTAACTAAATGCTACGATACCGTGAGGGAAAACCTGTATAGTGTACCTAGTAGGCAAGAGAATCTACGGCCGACTCCATGCTTTGGTGCGACTTCACCCCGACACAGCCAGTCGAGTAATTGTGCTGAGCCGCGTTGACGGCCGCGTTAAGAACTGCTTGCACTACGCGCGCGGACAGAACAATTGGGTGTAGAATACTTGGCAACGAAGTATAGTGTTGTCATGTCTCGTGCCGGTGCCTGTCCGGTTTTGACATTCAACGAGGACACTACTGCTCTGCAATGTGACGGGCCTAGCGCATCGGTAGCCCCGAGCACTTCAAAAAGCGTTTGGACGATGTTAGCAGCTGAGCAGTTTTGATCATCATCGGGTCACCGAGAAGCGTCGGTGTGAACAGAACAAGCTGACTTATCCGAAATAAATACTTGGCATAGTGTAGAGATAATGGTTACTGAGCCATTATGACTGTACCTCGTACAATTCGCAAGTACCGCGATGCAACATTACCGTCACTGTCAGTTACACCAGAATTTCATGCACAAAGCGTAGAGCGAACATGATAAGGTCGCGAGGCACTCATGCCAAGTGCGCCTGCCCTGACTAGATAGCATTGCGATGAATTGTGATCGTGCAATGTGCCATCTAAATTGAAGAGTCAATGCGCATCGTATGATCAAGAATCATCAACAGCTAGTGTGGTGGAAGCTCGCAAGGGAATGTGAAGATCACGACAGCATACCTGCGTGCAAGATGCTGGTTTCATCAGCCTCATTGCATATTATTTCCCGGTGGAACAAGCCAACACGTTGGCATGTGTACAGTCGAGCGAGAGATCAGCGCTGCCATGTTGCCCAAGGTAGTCTGCCATGTTTAGTCCCAAGTGAATGTGATGTTGCGTTACATGTCACTGTTGCGAGATGCTTGTTCATCGGGGCATGCCGAAAGGGCGAAGAAGGACCTGGAAAATGCTGATGTATGTTGACCAGCGAACGTGGATTGAAAAGTGTCTCCGTCAGACCGTGAAGGGAGACTCGCTCAGCTTCACAAAAGGTGAGGTAACCCTACTTGTGTGTCCTTCAGTTACGCGTTCCGCCGTAGGACTTGTCCTATCCAAATCTTTGAGCCATGAGCTCATCATGCCCTTATTCTGTAATCCCATCCGTGTCTGGCTGTTTGGTAATGCAACCGACCGGACAGCTAAATCGTGATATTTCGGTATCTTGGTTTCGCACCTTTGCGCCGTCGCTTGTGTGCGCACATTCCGTGTGTCTCGGTATTCGCTCGCTACTTCGTCCTCGATCGGGTGACATATGGCGACGACCTGACCGATGTCAATACATGGCACCACACACGGTCCTCGTGAATCTTACTCATCCTGCGCTGCATCCCATGTCTTTACAAACGCCCGCTGCGTCCTGTCCTTGTACTTCTCCGCACTCATCTCCTTGACGCCAACCTTGGCGCCATCCTTCGTGAAGACGACGTTCTTCTTCTCAAGCTTATGAACCCCGCGCTCGGCAAGTTCGTTGGTGTAGAGGAAGATCTACGCGCAATCTGCAGTCAGCAGTCTGATTCAAGGGATCATGTCCAGAGCATCGTGCTGACCTGATAGCCCACCCATGCGACACCACCAACGATGGCGAACAGCACCACTAGAGGGAGTAGACTCGATGCACCCATGGTGTACGATTTGGTGGGGAAATGACAAGTTGGCAAAACAAGTGCAAGAGTTGCTTGAGTGAAGGTAAGGAGAGAGATGAGGTCGGAACTGAAGTAAAATGTGGCACGCGACGCCCAGCAGAACAGACGTGGAGAGTGAGGGCGAAGTTTGACGGTAGATCGTTGCCCTGATGTGGCTTGACACGTGAAACGATCTGATGCATTGCAGGGTCGCCTTGGCGCCAAACGGCCCGCGAACCGTTCCCAGAATTGCCCGATCACTTCCGGATGGTTGTCACATTGAGCTGATCATGTTCTACTCGTTTGAGACAACGAATCTGCAAACAGCTTGCACGCCTTTTCTAAAGGAACTGCAATCATAAGGGTATCTCCACGTGTCGTGGCTCGACCAAGGACTGTAGTGGAACAGCACGAAAAGACGTCGGAAGACGCACCCTCTCTTGTCAATGGTGGTCACCGAATCAGGAACTTGGTGCAGTGCACCAACATGCGCGAGATTTTCGTTTGACAAAAATAGCCTTCACCGTGGGCCTCGCAGATTTGAATTTCCAAATCCACGAAACTTGGAGAGGCATGACGGCTAAAAGTGGGGCCGCACATGTTTGGAGATCTGCAACGCACGAGCCCGAGTGCGCCGGGACCCTTCAGATCCATTCGGTCACCCCCAATTGTCATACTCCGCCAACCTGTCAAGGTGTCGCAATAATGGTGCTCTCATTCATATTGATCCAGAACCGACAGTATGTCCCATTCCATGTTAGAAACCCATTGAGTAACGGCCGCAACCAGCTGACTATCAACGATTCACAGGGGAAAGACGCGATTAGCGAAGTGGTATGCGCCTTATAGTGTGAGTCTCGCTGTCCAAAACTGCTGCGAACAAGCTCATAAGCTGACCAGTCCATAGGATGAGGAGAAAGTCAAACTCAAGGGCGAGGTATGCCAAACCCCCCACCGAAGTCTCACATAGCTGTCGAGCTTCGAGCCCCCCGATACGTCGATTACCACCCGCCTTTCATACTATAAGAACGGTTTCGGCTCATGTATTGAGTATTAATATAGGTCCACCGCCTCATAGCACCACGCGACCAAAAACACCAGTCCAACTTCGTTGAGTTTCGCAACATGTCCAAGATCGTATACCGCCGATACGCGGGCCTTTTCTTCTGCGCCTGTGTCGATACAAATGACAACGAACTGGCGTATCTTGAGGCTATACACTTTTTTGTGGAGGTACTGGATGCTTTCTTCGGGAACGTGTGTGAATTGGATCTGGTATTCAACTTTTACAAAGTGGGTGGGAATATAGAGAGAGGCAGAATATATCTGACATTGCGTCCAGGTTTATGCGATCCTGGATGAAGTCTTCCTTGCTGGAGAGATCGAGGAGACAAGTAAACAAGTCGTGTTAACGAGGCTGGCGCATTTAGACAAGCTGGAGTGACCAAGGATCAAGCCTTGACTGAAGTTAGGAGGACACACCCGCTTGCGACAGCGCTCTATAATACATCCATCGCGCCCTTTGTGCATCTCGCATCCCTAGTAACTGTGGCCACGGGAAAAGTTCACCGACGTCCAGGTGTCGAGGTTCCGGTTCATTGGATAGCGAGAAGGATGGCACCCCCGAACGAGCTTGTCGAACTGCTCGACGCGACCGCATAGAGCCATGAAGGCAGATAGTGGAGTTCTCCCTGTGTTACGGGAATGATGTCGAGCAAAGATCACACGACAAGCGAGACGCGCGACATGTCCTGGAACACCCTCGACATTTGGTAGATTTGGTAGGACAATGACAAGTAGTCTATAGATTATCATCCGAATCAGAATGATACACGCGCAGCCTTTGCTTGAATCGAATTCGAGTTCTTCCGTTTCATGACCAGTCAGCGTACTGTTCCACTTTCACATGTTGAAGTTGGCTGGCGCACAGACCAAGGTTACGGAAAGTGCAACATTGAGCCAGATCATCAACTTTTCCGCCCTCGTTACATATTGTGCCAAACCAGGTCCAGGATGGCCGTTTGGTGACCAGGAAACTGCATATACGCTCTTCGACGGCTCTCTTACCCTGCTCAAACCGGGTCCGCAGCTATTCATCTCGACCATCCACCTCGAACGCGACCATAGTGGCCCCGCGCCACACTCGACTTCGCGATGTACAACCCTCAAAGCACGGGCCCGACCGATCAGAACGGAAACGGGAGGACGGATGAGCGGAACCAATATGGGGCACCTGTTGCTGCCAGCTCGGCTGGTTATCAACAATACGGCAGCCCAGCGGCCGGCCAAGGCTCAGGGCAATACGCAGGCACACCGACGCAGCAAGCTGGCTATTTCCCACCACAAGCACCGCCGATATCAGATTCCATGTACGCTGGCGAGCAAGATGTGAACAGCATGACTGCTCAGATGGGAGCCGTTGGGCTGGGCGTGGATGGGACGGGCCAGGCCAGGCATAAGAAAAAGAACAGGCACGCGTACCACAATCTGGAAGGCCCTGGAGGAAGCTCTCACAACTTGAATGGCATGTCTCCGGGTAATGCTCCCCAGCAGTTCCAGAGCTCGCCACAAGTAGGAGGTCCACAATGGCAACAAGAACCTCAGATTACTCCCGGCATGTCTCAATTCCCTGCACCGGCGAATCCCGTATTCAGTCCGACCAACCAAGCTTCGCCGGCGCAGTATGGCACGAGAGCACCTGACCCCTCGCACCAAATCGGTGGCGCGCACGTTGGATCAGCACAGGGCCGTGTTGATCCTGAACAAATACCGAGTGTTCCAAGATCTCGAGACGCGCCTGCAAGGTACTACTTAGAGAACATATATCCGACAATGGAACATCATCTGCCGCCTCCCGCTACTGTCCCTTTCGTCGCATTTGATCAAGGAAACTCGTCTCCGAAATACGCGCGATTAACGCTGAACAACATTCCGATCTCAAACGAGGCGCTCTCTGCAACTGCTTTGCCACTTGGTCTTGTCCTGCAGCCGCTGGCGGCTCTGCAAGAGGGTGAGCAGCCGATCCCGGTGTTGGACTTTGGCGATGTTGGCCCACCCCGTTGCAGAAGGTGTCGAGCGTACGTCAATCCGTTCATGCAATTTGTATCCGGAGGGAGCAAATTCGTCTGCAACATGTGTACCTACCCGAACGATACTCCTGGAGAGTACTATGCGCCTACAGATCACGCTGGTGTCCGCACGGACAGACTCCAAAGACCGGAACTGATGCAGGGTACCGTCGACTTTGTTGTTCCAAAAGAATACTGGTCAAGAGAGCCAGTCGGTCTTCGATGGCTTTTTCTTATTGACGTATCTGCGGAGGCGGTGAATCGTGGCTTCCTTGATGGATTCTGCGAAGGTATCATAATTGCGCTCTATGGCGAGTCGACGGATGAGGCAGAGCAGGAGTCAGTCTCCCGACTACCGAAGGGAGCTAAAGTCGGCATTGTCACCTTCGACAAGGAGATGCATTTCTATAACTTGAGCCCAAGTTTGCAAACAGCTCAGATGCTGGTCATGCCAGATCTTGAAGATCCCTTCCTGCCATTCAGCGAAGGTCTCTTCGTGGACCCAGCCGAGTCGAAAACGGTCATCACATCTCTTCTCTCGTCACTACCACGCATGTTCTCGGAGTTCAAACACCCAGAACCCGCGCTACTTCCAACACTCACTTCGGCCGTGGCAGCGTTGGCATCCACCGGAGGAAAGATCGTGTGCTCTTTAGCAGCGCTGCCGACTTGGGGTCCAGGACGTCTGTTCATGCGTGACGATGGCAACGTGCATAACACAGACGCCGAAAAGAAGCTTTTGAAGACTGAGCATCCCGGTTTCGTCAAGATTGCCGAGAAGATGGTACAAAGTGGCATCGGCATTGACTTCTTCATGGCGGCACCTAGCGGCGGCTATTTGGACATTGCAACTATCGGTAAGTTAATGCGGAAACTTTCGTGACATATACTAACTGCACTCAGGTCATGTGTCTGCTATAACCGGTGGAGAGGTGTTCTATTACCCCAACTTCCACTCTCCCCGAGACACGTTGAAGCTTGCCAAAGAGATCAAGCATACTGTCACACGAGAAACTGGCTACCAAGCTCTAATGAAGGTCCGATGCTCGAACGGTCTGCAGGTTTCCGCATATCACGGCAACTTCTACCACCATACCTTTGGTGCTGACCTCGAGTTCGGTGTCATCGATGCCGATAAAGCGATTGGTGTTCTCTTCAGCTACGATGGCAAATTGGACCCGAAACTCGATGCCCATTTTCAGAGTGCTCTATTGTATACAACCGCAGGCGGCGAACGGCGAGTACGGTGCACCAATATCGTAGCTAGCGTCAGTTCAAACACTGGCGAATGCATGAAATTTGTCGACCAAGACGCTGTTGTCAGCATTATCGCTAAGGAGGCTGCAGCTCGCATGACAGAGAAAAACTTGAAGGAGATTCGAGGTGCGCTCACGGAGAAGACTGTTGACATCCTTGCTGGGTATAGGAAGAACTTTACGGGTAACAGTCCTCCCGGGCAGCTCGTCTTGCCTGAAAATCTCAAGGAATTCAGCATGTACATTCTCGGTCTGATCAAGTCGCGAGCGTTCAAAGGTGGCAAGGAGCCCACCGACCGGAGAGTGCACGATATGCGGATGATCAAGTCGATGGGACCCCTAGAGTTGTCGCTCTATCTTTACCCTCGCATCATTTCTTTGCACGACCTTGACCAGACAGACGGCTTTGCGAACGAGAAGGGACACTTGGTAATGCCGCGCGGTGTCAGAGCGTCCTTCTCCCAAGTCGAAGAAGGCGGCGCATACATAGTGGACAACGGGCAGGTTTGTCTCCTGTGGCTCCACGCGCAGGTATCATCGAATCTTTTGGAGGATCTGTTCGGCCAGGGCTTGAACAGTCTAAAGGCACTGGACCCTTTCCAGTCATCCTTACCGGTTCTTGATACCCACCTCAATGCCCAAGTACGCAACATACTGCAGTACCTCGAAGGAACACGCGCATCCAAGGCTCTTACGATACAGCTGGCACGACAAGGCCTAGATGGCGCGGAGTACGAATTCGCCAGGCTGCTTTACGAGGACCGCAACAATGAAGCGCAGAGTTATGTGGACTGGCTAGTTCACGTCCACAGACACATACAGCTAGAGGTATGTCCAGACCACTGCCAACGTTCGATGAAGTCATACTAATATTCACACAGCTTGCAGGACAACGTAAGAAGGAGGACACAAGCGACGTGGGCTCGACCTTTGTAGGCTTGCGAACTCCGTACTGGGGTTAGGCGAGGTTGTCGTTGGTTTGTATTGCATAGCGAGGGGTCAACAACGTATTTGTGTATTGTGTATAGAGCGACGCGGCATGAAAGCACAGCGACATGATATCCATGACGATTATTTGCTAAAGTTACTCGACTGCCGCCCGCGAATTAGTGATGCATGACAGCAGGTACAGGCCGATTAGCTTCTTACGCATCGACCTCCGAGTGCAAGCCCGAGAGGATTGCGAGGCACGCAAATTCTATCCGGGTACAACTTGTGGTTTTTAAATCTGCACTACGAAAGACGTTGCGGGTGAGGTGCAGGGAGGTGAGTGCATTGTCACGTGATGTCGGAACAACCGGCGGCCCGGCTAGCGCTCGCTTAGCATTTCGCCCACCACTCGAAACTTGGAAACTGCGAGCGTCGAGTTCAGTACTAACCACAGACAACACAGCCGACAATATGCCTTCCAGGTATGCAGAAAAGATGAAAAAACTGCGAATGCAGTCGCTGACGGTCGTTGTACAGATTGTCCAAGACCCGCAAGCACCGCGGTCACGTCTCCGCCGGTCACGGTCGTGTCGGAAAGCACGTTAGTCTGCCCACGTCCCGGTCGCATGAAGGATAGCAATTGACAACCGCACAGAGGAAGCATCCCGGTGGTCGTGGTATGGCCGGTGGTCAGCACCATCACAGGACCAACATTGACAAGTACCACCCTGGTTACTTTGGAAAGGTCGGAATGCGATACTGTATGCACACCCTGCCCCCATTCTCGCGCAACCAATTCTAACACGGCACAGTCCACAAGATGCAGAACGGCTTCTGGAAGCCCACCATCAACCTCGACAAGCTCTGGTCGCTCGTTCCCGCCGAGAAGCGCGATGCCTACCTCGCCAAGAAGGGCGACAAGGCCCCCGTCCTCAACGTCCTCGACTTCGGCTACGCCAAGGTCCTCGGAAAGGGCCGTCTCCCTGAGGTCCCCATCGTCGTCCGCGCCCGCTACGTCTCTGCCGAGGCCGAGAAGAAGATCAAGGAGGCTGGTGGCGTTGTCCAGCTCGTCGCATAAATACCCGGATACGATTCAATGTGCATGACTATACGGCGTCTGGGAGGATAAGGAACAACAAAAGCTACTGTCATACATAGGGCTGGACATTGGGGTCCGTGTTGCCGACAAGGTGCACGTTTGACTCTTGCAGCGTCGACGCTTTGCGTCCTCGGCTGTCAGCGTGGTGGCTGAGGGATAGTGTCTTCGAATGAATTCATCTATTCCTGAACAAACCTTCTGTGCCTGGCACGTCTTGCCTGCGTGCGGGTAGACTGTCTTCACGGTACCGTGGGGAACCTTTGTCAAACCGTTGTGATGTCGTGATGCTTGCACATCGTGAAATCTCTTTCCTGACTGCGCACTAATATCTAGCATCTGTAATATGCTTGACATCGTCATCCGCATCAACTCTCGACCCCGTTGCAGATCTCAATGCAAAACATCTAAAGCGAGGTTGCACAGGCACTGTAGACGAGTCTTGTACGAAGTGTGTTGTGAACGTTCGTTTCTCTAGACACAATGGATGTGCTCCAAAGAGAATCTAGTCTAGACATCAATCAATACAATCACAATGTACAATGCAATCTCCCTGCTTCTCTGCCCTCCCTTTCCCTTCCCTTCCCTCAGATGACCTACTTCGCCTGACCCCCCGCCCTCATCCTAATCCTCTCTTCTCTCTCCCACTTCCCCTCAAACACTCTCAGTATCAACCCAAGCCACTCCCGCTCCCTCTCGCCCAACACCCGCCCCGGCGTCTTCCACCCCAAGCTCATAATCTCCTTGACGCGTCGTCTCAACACCTTCAACGCGACCGCCGCCCGCCACTCCTTCACCGCAAAACGCAGTACGCTTCCCGGAAAACTTATAACGCCGGCGTGAAGCTTGAAGTCCATGTCTGCTGCGACCATGAGAACCATGGGTAGTGGGTAAGCGACGGATGTGGAGTGTGCGTTTAGGTATTTGTTGGATGATTGCATGATGTGGTAGTAAGAGAGGAACTTTGCCGCCTGGCTGCCCTTATTCACGGACGTAGGCGCGAGGCTGACGGATTGGTTGTTCGAGATGTTGCGCCACCCTTTGCCCTCGCGCGTAAGGATCTTGGGGTAGAATGCTGTGGCGATGACGGAGCTGACTAAGATGTCGTTCTCAGAGTGCGTGTCGAATTGCGGCGGGACGGATACGAAGACCCGGTTGCGCGTCGTGCTGCGGTAGCGGCTTAGGGCTCGGCGCTCATCGGGGGAAAGGGGAATGAAGCCTGCGTCCACCAGCGAGGAAAGTAGCTGTGCTTTGAGGTCTTCGATGTTGGCGAGGTTCTGTGGGCTGAGGAAGTTCTTATGGCAGAATTGTTGCTCTGAGCGACCGGGGGTGGTGCAGACTAAGCGCCAGGCTTTGTATGCGTTGTAAGTAGTAAGGAGGTCGGAATCACCTTTTTTGAAAGCGACGCGAGCAATATCTGCGCGTTGCTTGGCACCGAAGGGTGTGAGGAAGGGTGATTTCGAGGATAGGATTGCGGCGATGGTGATAGCGACGTCGACGCAGGTGAACGTGGTGGCGAGGAGGACGAGTTTGGCAAGGTGGGCGTCAAGGGGGAGTTTAGCAATTTGGCGTCCGAGAGGTGTTAGATCTTCTCCAGATGTGAGGGCGTCGACTTCGATTAAAGCATCGATGGCACGCCGGATGTTGCGAGAAGAGGGTGGGTCTAATGCCTGCGAAAGCGTCTCCTCGATATCACCGAGCTTGCAGATCTTGGTACGCATGACAAGATCTTGGAGGGATAACCGAAGCATTTCTGGAGTTTGTTGATCCGTCATAAGGGAGTCATGTCGATACTTGGTGAAGAGGTGGAAGCACAAGCCTTCTTGCACACGGCCAGCTCGACCACGTCGCTGTTTGGCATTCGCCCTCGAGATGAAGGACTGTGTTAGGCGAGATAGCTGTCTGCGCTCATCGAAACGCATCTCCTTATGTTTACCAGTATCGATTACGCAGGTGATATCTGGAATGGTGACACCGGTCTCAGCGATGTTCGTTGCTAGGACAATCTTCCTTATTCCTGGTGGAGGCACGAGGAAGGCAGCTTGCTGATCCTCGCTTGAAATAGTGGAATGAAGGGGATATATCAGCCATTGTCGGTTGAAGGAGGGATGACCTCCCAGCATATCATTCAGTTGGCGGATTTCGGCAATACCGGGCAAGAAGACCAATACTGCACTGCTGTATTGGCTAAGTTGTTGGTCGAAAGCAACTGCCTCGATCAAGCGCACAATCAAATCATAGTCGATAGTGTACTCGTCGTAGGTGGAGAGAACATTGCGTGTAGCAGGGCTGTATCCAGGAAGTTTATTAGGAATGCCAGACTTGTCCGACATAATTTCTTCGTCGTCATCACTGGTCGTGGCATTCTGCTGCGTTTTATCGGAAGACCCTGCATAGTGTGTCAATTCTATCGCATCCTCCAGGTATTGCGTTTGGACTGGGAACGTGCGTCCAGGTACATTTAAAATCGGGGCGTTGTTGAGGTATCTTGAGAACCGATTGGCATCAACTGTGGCGCTCATCAGTATGACTTTGAGCTCAGGACGCCGCTCCATCAATGATAGAAGAATGATTAGTAGGAAATCGGTATCAATACTGGCGAAATTAGTTGGTGCTGGAGCACTTGAACCCGTCTGCTTACCTCCGCTCGTGAACCTCGTCAATGACCAAGTGCGTGACTTCAGGCAGACCACCAGCAGATTCCAGCATTCGCAGTACTACACCGACTGTTGCATATATAAGACGTGTTTGAGAGGACGTCTTCGATTCCAGGCGGATGGAATATCCAACAAGTGATCGCAACGTGCCCAGGTCCTTCGACCCTTCGCCGAGCTCTTCACTCACACGCTGCGCAAGCGAGATGGCAGAGATACGCCTAGGTTCAGTACAGTATACCTTGCAGGCTTTGCCTTGGGACAGCTCGTGTTCGAGGATGAATGAGGGAATTTGTGTACTTTTGCCACAGCCTGTCTCACCGCAGATGATGGTGACCTGGTTCTTGTCGATGGTGGACATGATCGACTCGCGAAAGCCGTATACAGGGAGATTTTGCCGGCCAACAAGCATACGTTGAAACGATGTAGTAGATGCTTTCTGTGCCCATACGTCGCGCAAGCCTTCTACCTCCCTGACGGGCGTGTTGATACCAGAATTTGAAGTACTTGAGCTTACGGCCGCCTGGTTGCGCATCTTGAAACGATTCGTGAGCACAACACCGTCAGACTCATCGTCTTCAATTTGATCATGAACTATGCCACGATAATGTCTGACGGCTTCGCGGTCTGCTGTATCAAGTCGAGTCTTGCGGTGCTCCATGAACTCTCGGTATAAGTCTCGCCAGTTGGAGGGAAGGCGCAAGTACACCTTCTCTTCCTTTGGGACAGCGACTGAGATGGAGAAGAGAGCAGCGGTAGATATTAAACTCTCGCTCTGTTCAACAGAGACGGTGGCAACGCCCGTCAAATCATATTTGGCCTGGAGGGTGCGCACAGACGAGGAAACGTCAGGTACATCCTCATCATACTCGATCTCTAGGTTCTTGGACCATGAAATCGTCAACGAATGGCGACAGGAGTATGTAGTAGGCGAGATCATCTTATAAGCGAGGCGTGCATTGGGGTCTCTGTGACATGTCAGTGTATTAAACGACGAAGAAGAAAGCGGATGACAGACCTTGACCGGACAGCTTCCTCTAGCAATCTGCGCGGCGTGAGACCACTCGATGTTCCAAAATTGCGCAATTTTATATTCTCTGCCAGTCCCGTTGCACTTTCTTGCTGGCTCGAATCCGGCTGATCAGGTATCGCAGAGAACATTCCTCCCAGTATGTCAGCTTCTTCATCAGTGTCCATAGAATCCACGGGAAGGTCTGTGTGATCGGGTTGAGAGGCAGATTTGGGGGTGGTCGAAGCTCCTGATCTCTCTTCGAGCTCATGCGAAGTCACGGTTCGATCGTCATCGACTTGTCTGCGGGTTGCTTTGTCTTGTGCAATCTGGTTGCGCTTCGCAGGCCATTGCGCCTCGGCTTCTCGCTCATCAAACAAAGCGTCTGAGGTAATTTGTTGCATCTGCGAGAGGAGCTTACGCACAGCAGGACTCTGGTCTGGCTGGGCTAAGTTCGCTTTCCTGACTTTGGAGCCTTTCTGTTTCCGCGGCGTAGTCTCGATCAAAGAAGGGTCAATCTCGTAGAGCTTGCCTTTGATCTTCAAGTAGGCAGGTACGAGCTCGTCTAGCTCTGGATCACTGTCGAGATCACTGACCTCTACGTCTACTGGCTCTGGAGGAGACGCTGGGATGCTTTTACCAGAGGCAGCAATCGTAGGTCGAATCGCCGTTTGAGGACCTTTTGCCGCTACTTCTTCTGTTGGAGATGCTGGAAGATGTCAATTGAGGACTCTTTAATCGTGGAGATCATGGTGTGTGAACACAGATTTTGAGCGCACAAACTTAATCTAAGGGACAGGAAACTCACCAGGACGAGAGATTTGGGGAGTATCTACGGTTGTTCGCTTTGGCGTTGACTCTTCATATGAGAAAGAATGACCATCACTATGATCGAGCGCAAGCCACTCAAGTGCTTCTTGCAGGCCCCATACACCCGCGGAGGAGTCGACAGCAGCAGCATTGGCACACAGCCACTTCAACACTGGCTGAATGTGATCGTCTGTGAAGCCGAATTCACGCAGGGTTAGGTCAAGTATCCAGAGCTTTGACATGGCATCTTCTTCAGTGAGAACCTTGAGCAGTGGCTGAGGGCCTTGCCTCCGATTCGAGTCGCTGGACTCAGTCTGAGCTAAAGATATGATGCGATCGAGTATCTCATTGGGTATCCAATCGTGTGCGGTCATTGAGTGTGACTGCCCACGGAGGACTCTGCGATCAGTCTGAAACTTTACTATATTGCGATGCGCTTCCCGGCGAACTTTGGGAGCATGTTTTTCGACAAGCAATTGCAGTTCATCGCGCTCAAGCTGAGCCTCAAGTTCTTCTGGAGTCTGCTCTACTTCCTGCTTTGCCGCCTCTGCTTTCGGTGCGACGTCAAGAATGGGTGCTGTTGCCGTCACGTGCTCCTTGGATGGCGGAGCTGCACCTCCGTTGACAGCGACGTCAGGAACGATTTTCTCCGGCTTTGGCTTGCTAGCAATCGATGTAGTGGCAAAGCCGCGGGCTGGATTGCCTGCTGGCTTCTTCTTCTTGGCCATAGTCCAGGTCTTCTGAGTTGTGTTTGAAAGTCGAGAAACGGTCCAAGTGAGGCAAGGTCTCAGGCGGGTTTCGGTATAGAGTAGATGGGGGCCTGGTCCTTTGCCAGATCAAGATTCGAGAGCCCCAGAAACGTGTCTCGACTCATCGAGGCGCAGCTGTGTCAGGAATCGTCGAAGATTTGCAGCGCAAAAGGGCGGCGGAGATGGTAGAAAGTTTGTTACAAGGGCGCGCGGTTATGTCATTGGTCTCGGGCAACTTCTCACTCGGTTGTTCCTGCCGCGCTAGCATCGACAATTCAACATTTCACGACTCCAAAACACCCCGCCAAAACCCCGCCTTCCCGAACCACCACGCTTCACTCATGTGGATGGAGCGACATGGCCGTGAACGGGGACGTTGAATCGAAGGCCATGGCGCGCGAGGAGCTGCGCCGCGGGCTCATCACCAGCTCCACCAAGCGCAGAATCACACAGCTGTCTGGCCTGCAGCAGCGCATTGCGGATGACTGTGAGCGCTCCGTATATGAATTGCTAGAGACACGTGATAGCTGACTGCTTGCGACCAGCTCTTCCCAATAGCGACCTCCAATCCCTCCTCGAGCTGCTGTTCGAGTCGTACCCGCTTTACATCGATCACGAATCGAGAGCCGCCGTCGATGCAGTCCTCATAGCGCTCGTCAAGAGCAAGAATGGCGATGCAGTGCTGTCTGTTCTTGTCAAGTTCCTCAAGCAGGAGTCGCTCAAGAAGGGCATAGCACACGTCAATGCACACCGCTTGAACGACTGGTGTTCTGTGCTGCTCTTGGAACTTGTAAGAGCGCCGGACCAATTCTCTAAATACGGCGTCGACATAGCCCTTGTCAATGCGCGACTGCTCGAGACATGCGTTGGCATGGGCGACGACCGTCGGGGGTCTCGCATCGCACACTCCGCTCAAATAAGCACATGGCGAGCCCTACGCGCCATACTTCGCGAAGAGGCTATCAACGAGGCCGCTCTGTCCAGCCTCGTCAACATGTTAACCTCCAAGGGCGCTTCTCCAACGGCTGGAAATGCTGTCTACCTTGGCGCCATTGCTGGAGTGATGGCCCGCATCTCTGCTATCAAGCCTAAGTTCGAGACATACAAGCCTGACTACTATGCCTTCTACGTACGGGAGATCGTCGGCTCAAGAACACAACTGCCATATCATATCTCAAATGCTCTCTATGACTTTTTTGCGTCCTTCGTTACCCTGAAGGAACTCCGCAAAGAAATCATACCACCCATCGAGAAGGCCCTGCTCAGAGCGCCAGAAGTCGTGCTCAACGACATAATCTCCCCTATGGTGTTGGCTCTCCCGGCTTCTACAGATCTCTCTGACATACTTCTCGGGAACATGCTCAAGCCGCTGCTCTCGAATGTCAAGTCCACCAACCCAGCCATTCGAGCCGGCGTTTTGCGGACCTTTACCGCCTTAGTCTCGCGGTCTCACAATGACGATGCAACCACTAAGATCACAGATGAGATACTCAATCCCCTCAAACAGGGTAAAGTGTCTGGTGCGGACCAGAAAGTTCTGCACGCACAAATGCTGGCGGCCTTGCCGTGCTCGGCATCTTTGTCACAGAAGATTCCTAGCAATATCGCAGCTGTAGCTCTGAAAGAGCCCAGCGAGCCTGCTGTCATCGCCGAGGTGTCGACCATGACTGAGCATCTCACATTTGGTTTGGCCAATGGGGTCACTATCGATAAAGCTGTATCCGATGCCTTCGTCAAGGGCATGGCCGACAAGCGCGTACCTGTCAAAAAGCTATGGGCAACCAGAGCTGCAGACATATGGTGGAATCTATCGGACAGTCAACATACACAAGCTGACATCCTGGCCTTCTGTCAAGCCACACTCCCAAAGTTGGTGGAAATATGGCAAGAAGTCAATGCCAATCCTTTACCGGCGACTCAAAACGGTCTTGTTACCGTGGGTCATTATGTCGCAGCTCTGCTCTTGGAGAAAGCACAGCATATGAAGGATGAGAAGATATCAACCATCTATAAAAAGACCGATGTACTCACACAGTCTCTCACAGTCCAACCAAAACCTTCTTTCCTTCTGAACTCAAAAGTATACTCCAAGTTGTCCGCCGAGGATGATGTGGTGGTCGCAGCGCGTGCTTTGACAGCACTTACACCTTTCGTCACACAAGAGTCCCGCCCGAAAGAGACACAAATATCCTGGGCGCATGCCATGATCTACCTCATCGTAGCACAAGGCGTGTCATCAAAAGCCAAAGTTGCGGCCAAACATGCCTTAACACAGGTCTATCTTCGTCACTCCTCGGCCGCTGTCAGCGGTATCATTGTGCAAGGCATTTGGTCTTGGCACCGATCAAGTGAGCAAGAGGATAAGGATAGCGCTGCAGTGGCATCGAAAACTGGGTCCAAGGATCTGGGTGCTGTGCTAAGTTGTATCTGTTTGTCTCCTGAAGTTGTGCAGAAATTAGGAGCAACCATCGAAAAGACAGACCTACAAGCACAGGCTCTTAGCCTCATAGTGCTTGCTAGACCTGAGATGATCCCGCGGGTATCTTGGATTGACTTGTGCCTCCGCATCGGAGTCGATCCTGGTGACCTTGTACGAGCTTCTCTCGGAGACTGTGTGAGTGCGATAAATGAGGTTACAGAGGTAAGACTTCCTCCATCAGAGCAAGCCGATAAAATGCTGACTTCCTTGATTTAGAATAAAGAGAACGATCAATTCCAGGCCATCAGTCGTGCAGCATACAGTGCGTACACTGATATGGCTTTTGTTGCGCCCGATGTAGCACTCGCAGCTGTAGTCACCCAGTTTAGCCAGGACCTCGACCCCAAACAACTTGAGTCAGTAGGCCCAACCGAAGCGGCCATTTCCCGAACACCAGCAGGCACAGCCTATGTTGATGTTCTGTCAAAGAAGGCACCGGCCGCAATTGACAAGAACACAAAGGACTACGACACCCTGAAATGGGAAGAAGAACTAAGGGCGCAACTCGCACAAAAAAAGGGACAGGCCAAAAAACTATCGTCGGAAGATCAGGCCAAAGTCAACGCACAGCTTGCTAAAGAGGCTGCTATCAGAGCGGAGGTCGCCACTATCGAGCGTAACATGCGACGCGGTGTCGGTATCATTCGAAGTCTTGCAACTGGACCTCCTACTGAAGCCGAGCAGTGGATGGGCGCAGCTGTCGACCGTCTCATTCAGTCTATTCGATCCGGCGCCGGTCTGCTACTTGGAGACTTGCCTGCGACAGCTTTCATAGCCTGTGCGCAGCGTGCATCCAACCGACTGGGACACCTGCGACCTTTCATTGGTGTGGCCACATTGCGCACAATCGGCTCAATACAACTATCTAGTGAGTATGAAGAGGAGGATCTTGGGGACTTGGTCACTCGAATCCTGTACCGACTGCGTTTCCTTGGTGAACAGCGGCCGTTGGACGCTGTCACACTTGCATACTGCTTCCCTCTTCTGTTCTTGGTGCTCGAGAAGGGCGGTATCGGGCGACCATCCGCTGAGGAGGCCGACGAGCAGCTTATCCTAGCCATTGAGATATTGGCCTTTCACACCAACACTTGTGTTGACGAACGACTGCCGCGCAAGGAGCTGCTCGAAATCTTGATCTGGTCTATGCAACGTTATCAGCAGCACTACAAACTGATCAAAGACTGCCTTACCGATCTCGCTAGCGGCCTTGCTCCCAACATCAACAACGATGAGTTGACAGCACTTCTCCATGGAGCGATCGTACCGGAGACTTCGGTCCGTACGGCGGTACTGCAAGCTATTGACGCCGAGCTTGACACGAATGATATGACGTTCAGTGAGGAAGTATGGCTGGCCTGCCATGATGACGTACCAGAAAACGCTGAACTTGGTCGCACCATCTGGGCTGAGAACGAATTGAAGTTGGAGGCAGAGGCAGGACTGCAGATGTTGCCGTACCTGGACTCTGTCGACAAACAACTCAGGCGGGCAGCGGCACGCTCCCTCGGCAAGATCGTGGAGAACTTCCCAGCAACTTTTGATGAACTTGTCAGTAAACTCCAAGAAGCTTACAGGGAAAAGGCGAAACCCAGGATGCCAGAGCGCGACGAGTACGGTATGCCTCGCAAGATTGATCTTCGAGATCCTTGGGAAAGCCGTGATGGTATCGCTCTGGCTTTCAAGGAGATGACTCAATCATTCAAACCCGATGGCTTAGTGGACTTCATGAAGTTCATGATCTACGAAGGTCCATTGGGAGATCGTAGTGCTGCTGTACGTGAGGCGATGATTGATGCAGCTACGTCAGTCATCAACGTCAAAGCACAAACCAAAGTGGAGCCTCTCATGGAGCTCTTCGAGACTGCGCTGGAAGGGCCAGATCGCAAATCAGAAATGTACGACCAAGTCAACGAAGCGGTCATCATCCTCTACGGTGCTCTGGGTCGACATTTGGATGCTGGAGATGAACGCGTGGCCAAAGTAGTCCAGAGGCTGCTTGCCACCTTGAGCACACCATCGGAAACCGTCCAGTATGCAGTAGCACAGTGCTTGCCGCCTCTGATTCGCACCTCACCACAAGAAGTCTCGACGTACGTTGAGCAGATCATGGAGCAACTACTCCAGTCCAAGAAGTACGCCTCCCGACGAGGTGCCGCGTACGGCCTCGCAGGTATTGTTCGCGGCAAAGGCCTCGGTGTACTCAAGGAATTCCGTATCATGTCAACGCTGAAGGGCGCGTCCGAGAACAAAAAGGACGTCAACCAGCGACAAGGTGTATTCCTAGCGTATGAGCTGTTGTCCTTGATCTTAGGTCAGTTGTTCGAGCCGTATGTGATTCAGCTGGTACCACAATTACTTGCTGGGTTCGGCGATACCAGTGCAGACGTGCGAGAAGCTTGTCTAGATGCAGCAAAGACTGCTTTCTCGACCCTGAGCTCCTTTGGTGTCAAGCAAGTCTTGCCGATCTTGCTCGAGGGTCTCGATGATCAGCAATGGCGCAGTAAAAAGGGTGCCTGTGATTCTCTTGGTGCTATGGCCTACCTGGACCCTAATCAACTTGCTCTCAGCTTGCCAGACATCATCCCGCCTCTGACCACAGTTCTGACAGACAGTCACAAGGAGGTGCGATCCTCAGCGAACCGAAGTTTGCAACGATTTGGTGAAGTCATCAGCAATCCCGAGATTAAGAGCGTGGTCAACATCATTCTGAAGGCCTTGAGCGATCCTACCAAGTACACAGATGATGCTCTGGATGCGCTCATTAAGATTCAGTTCGCCCACTTCCTGGACGCGCCTTCTCTCGCTCTCGTGGTCCGCATCCTTGAGCGAGGTCTGGGTGATCGATCAGGCACGAAGCGCAAGTCTGCTCAAATTATTGGTAGCTTGGCCTATCTCACGGAGCGCAAAGATGTTGTGGCACATCTGCCCATCCTGGTAGCTGGGTTACGTGTAGCTATCGTCGATCCAGTCCCGACTACTCGTGCAACAGCCTCGAAAGCACTCGGTTCCTTGGTCGAAAAACTTGGAGAGGATGCTCTGCCAGACCTCATTCCAAGTCTTATGTCTACCCTCAAGTCGGACACCGGTGCTGGCGACCGATTGGGTTCTGCTCAGGCACTCTCCGAGGTCCTTGCTGGTCTTGGAACCAGTCGTCTGGAGGAGACTTTACCAAGCATTCTGCAAAACGTCAGCAGCAATCGATCTTCGGTACGAGAAGGCTTTATGTCGTTGTTTATTTTCTTGCCGGCATGTTTCGGAAACAGCTTCGCCAACTACCTCAGCAAGATCATTCCTCCTATCCTTGGTGGTCTTGCAGACGACGTCGAGTCGATTCGAGAAACGGCTCTGCGTGCTGGTCGCCTTCTGGTCAAGAACTTTGCTACCAAGGCTATTGATCTCCTACTACCAGAACTTGAAAGAGGTCTGGCAGATGACAGCTATAGGATTCGACTCAGCTCCGTCGAACTTGTTGGAGATCTGCTGTTTAACCTCACTGGTATCTCTGGCAAGGTCGAAGAGGAGGAAGTCGAGGAAGGCGCCAAGGAAGCCGGACAGTCTCTTCTCGAGGTGCTCGGAGAAGAGAAACGCAACAAAGTCTTATCTGCATTATATATTTGCAGGTGCGACACATCCGGCCTTGTCCGCACTGCTGCTGTCAATGTGTGGAAGGCTTTGGTCGCCACGCCTCGCACTCTCCGCGAACTCGTCCCCACACTTACTCAGCTCATCATTCGCCGCTTGGCGAGCTCCAACATGGAGCAAAAGGTCATTGCTGGCAATGCTCTTGGAGAGCTTATCCGCAAGGCTGGAGACGGTGTATTGGCGACTTTGCTACCTACCTTGGAAGAAGGACTACACACCACAGATACAGATGCCAAGCAAGGCATCTGCATTGCGCTTCGCGAGCTTATCTCTTCTGCTTCGCCTGAGCAGCTAGAGGATTACGAGAAGACCTTGATCCAGGTCGTCCGGACAGCCCTCGTTGACCCCGATGCTGATGTTCGTGAAGCAGCTGCCGAAGCCTTCGATGCGCTCCAGCAGATCCTGGGCAAGAAGTCTGTGGACCAGGTCCTACCTTATCTACTCAACTTGTTGCGTAGCGAGAATGATGCTCAGAATGCCCTCTCGGCTCTTCTTACCCTTCTTACTGATCAGGCACGTTCTAACGTGATCCTACCCAACCTTCTGCCGACGCTCCTTACCTCGCCAATGTCGGCTTTCAATGCACGGGCTATCGCATCGCTGGCTGAGGTCGCAAGCTCTGCCATGACTCGACGTCTGCCGAACATCCTCAACACCATCATGGACAATGTCATGACCTGTAAGGATGAAGACTTGCGGACTGAGCTCGAGAACTCGTTTGACAAGGTCCTGTTGTCGGTAGATGAGTTCGATGGCCTCAATACAGCTATGGGCGTCATGCTTGCCATGTCCAAACATGATTCTGAAGGACGACGTGCAAGAGCTGACATGCATTTGGCCAAGTTCTTCGCAGAGTACGAAGAAGACTTTTCAAGATACTACCCTGACCTTATCCGCGCCCTCCTCATTTCCTTCGACGATGGTGACAAAGAAGTTCTCAAAGCGGCTTGGACTGCGCTCAGCACGCTTACCACGAAGCGATTGCGCAAAGAGGAGATGGAGTCACTTGTCATATCCACACGCCAGATCCTCAACCAGGTCGGTGTTGCTGGAGCAGACCTCGCAGGTTTCTCGCTGCCCAAGGGTATCAATGCTATTTTACCGATATTCTTGCAAGGTCTCATGAATGGCTCGGTAGACCAGCGGACACAGGCTGCTTTGGCGATTTCAGATGTCATCGACCGTACAAGCGCCAAAGCTTTACAGCCTTTCGTTACTCAGATTACGGGACCTCTCATTCGTGTGGTCACGGAACGGTCCACTGATGTCAAGGCTGCCATCCTGCTCACACTCAACAACCTTCTCGAAAAGATTCCAACCTTCCTGAAGCCTTTCTTGCCCCAGCTCCAGCGAACCTTTGCCAAGTCGCTTGCAGACACCTCATCGGATATACTGCGAGCACGAGCAGCTAAAGCTCTGGGTACACTGATCAAGTTGACCCCAAGGGTCGATCCTCTGATTGCCGAGTTGGTGACGGGATCAAAGACGAGCGACGAAAATGTTCGCACTGCTATGCTCAAAGCGCTGTTCGAGGTCGTCTCCAAGGCGGGCAAGAACATGTCTGAGGCGAGTCGAAACGCCATCCTGGGTCTCATCGACAACGAGACCGATGACAGTAATGGTATGTATTTGTCCATATATTTCAATTCCAACTGCAAGATTGACAAATTACTAGATGCCATGGCAATTACCAACGCCCGCCTTCTGGGAGCTTTGATCGGTTGTCTTCCCGAGGACATCGCCGCAGGCCTACTCAAATCAAGAGTACTCACGACACACTTCAGCAAGGCTTCGGTGCTGGCGCTCAACGCTATCTTACTTGATGCACCAGAAGCGCTTGCAGGCTCCTTCGCCGACGACACGTTGCACGTCCTGTGTCAAGGGATCGCACACTCTCAGCCTGTCATCTCCGACAACTCAGTACTAGCAGCTGGCAAGTATCTCCTCAGTGAAAGCACCAACAAGAGCTTCGGACACACCAAGCCTCTTTTCGAAGCTCTAGCACCAGTGATGGAACCTGGACATCCCGTCGACACGCGACGTCTGGCTCTGGTTGTGATCCGTACTGTCGCCCGACAGAACAACGACTTGGTCCGGCCACATATCCCGCTGCTCACACCGCCAATCTTCGCGTCGGTTCGAGATCCCGTGATCCCCGTCAAACTCGGCGCTGAGGCTGCTTTCATGGCTCTCTTCAGCGTCGTCGATGAGGATTCTGCGGTGTTTGACCAGTATATGGCGGGCGCGGAGGCGTCACTATCGGCAGGCCAACAGCGAAGCATGAAAGACTACTTCAAGCGTGTTGCTCTGAGGCTCGCTGGTCAGGCTCGCGAGAGAGGCGAAGCAGAGGGTGGCAGCGGCGGACTTGGATTGAGCAGTGATGAGGTAGAGGATGAGAGGGAGATCTGGAGTGTTGGCATGGTTGAGCTGACAGATGTGTTCGGCGAGAACTAAGATGCATGGCAAGTGGTTATGTTGGCGATATTTGTGGTCAGGCAAAAGTGCTTGCATGCATGGGTGAGCAGGGTATGGCTACAACGGCGTATGGAAATGAACAGCATGTAGATGCAACAATTGATTTGAAATTTGCAAAAGCCTGCTCTGTGCCTGCGGTAGTCTCCAAGAGTGAAAGATGGGTATCCATGTGGTCTCAATAAGATCAAGGTGCTGTGCATGTCGGAGGTGAATTATACGATACTCGGACATGGATGCGCCAGCCCGCCCTCATCGCCCTCGGCAGCATCGCAACCTCACCACACCACGCCCAGCACGACTCCATCAGCCCCACGCAGCTCCACGGCAGTGCACGTCTTGGTGCCATCGCCAAACTTTACCGACGCCCTCTGCGACCAACCTGACAGCTCTCTGCGACCATCCAGACGCCGCGACCGCCCGCGCGTGGCTCCTCCGCACTCCGCAGCCTCTCCCCACAGCCACGCGCACCCGCCCTAACAACGCGCAACCGCAACCACACCCGCAACCGCACCACCTGGCCGACAGACGACAATTGAGCGCGCGGCGCGGCGCATGCACAGCGCCACCATGGCGACAATACGGCCCAATGAGATGAACATGGCCACGACACCCACCCTCTCCAACACCTCCCTGCCCGGCCTCAACATCCAAACAGACCTCAGCAAGAAGCCCAGCGCCCCCCGGACCCCGCGAGTCGACGTCGAGCCCCTATATACTGCCGTCAAGAGCGCCATCAGCGACGCCGACTGGACCACATACAAAAAGTCCCTGTCAAACTTCCTGCTCGGTAATCTGAACCAAGAAGAGCTCTCGCACGCCTTGTCCAAGATCCTGACCACGCCCGCGCTCGAGCACGCCCACAACGCCCTCTTCACCGCCATCTACGCCAACATATGGCGGGACCAGCCTGAGGCGGGCATCGCGAGCTGGGTGTCGAGTAGTGATAAGCCGAGCAGCGGGACCGTCAAGGGGACGCATGATGAGAGCGAAAAGCGATTGAAGCATGAAGTTATGCAATTGAGTCGGCGGGAGAGGAAACGGCTGAAAACAATTGCGAGTGCGCAGGATGGCGAGGGAGCGGGCATGGTGAGCGAGTACGTGGAGAGCAGGAGGGTGAAGCAGCCCGAGATGGGGCCAGTGGGAGGGAATCAGGGTGGTGGATTCGGGAAGACGAGTACGCATACCCCTTATATCCTCTTCTTCTTCACTTATCCCCTCGATCACACATCTAACCATCTCCTACTTCCACCATCTTTCTCTCACTCCATTGACGGTCGCTAACGCTCCCCTAGACTGGGACCTCGAAATCCGCAAACGCTACACCTCCGCCCTCTCCTCCGAGACCCACGAATTCCCCACCCCCACTTCCATATCCCACCGCCTCCTCCCCACCTGCTACGAATTCGGCCTTCCACAAGGCCACTCCGCCGACTGCGCCGAGTACCTCAACATCGCGACCGAAACCTACATCAAAGAAGCCCTCATGTCCCTGCTCGGCAAAATCTGCGTCAACGGCGCCGGCTTCGTGCGCACAGGACAGTTCAAGAAACGCGTTAGCAAAGAAGAACGCCAAGTCGAGCGCGGCGAGATGATGCGCATCGGAGGAATGAAGGAGTTACCCATCGAGGCGGACGAGAGGCGACGACGCAAGATGCTGTGCATGGAGGATCTCAAGCTTGCGCTTACGCTTGGCGATGGATATCTTGGCCAGAGCCCGGTTATAGCAGGCGGGATTGTGAATAGTAGGTGTCTTGATACGAAGGGGATTGAGGAGCTGTATGAGATAGATGCAGTGGTCAAGACGAATGGCGTCAATGGAGTTAAGAGTAAAGTCGGCGGCGAGAATTGGAATGTGGATATTGGAGGCGATGTACAGATGGTCGATGTGGACATGAATGGAAACGATGGGGAGGCGTGGTTAGGGGGTGAGGCGGAGGGGTTAGATGGGGTGTTGGATGATGTGTTGAGTTTGGGAGATTTATGAGGCTGCAGAGAGTGATGATGATGATGGGAAGGTTGCATTTTCATCGGCGTTTGGCGGGATTGCTGGGACGATACCCTTTCTATTTTTCTGCTTTGGACGCCGCATTGCATTCATGGCGTCTGGCGTTCGATGACTGTAGCATGTTCGAGACATATTGGTATCATGTACATGACATGTACTCTGAATCTATACATTCAAGTCAAAGTATCTGTTCTACTCTCAATTCCGTCAAATCTCCAACTAGAAACGAAGAAATGTTCTACTATATCAATACACTCCCCCTCCAACTCCCCTCTACTCCGCAACCTTCGCCGCAATCTTCACAAGCTCCTCCCACCCCACCCTCGCATTCTCTGGCGCCTTCCTCACCCCCTGCCACACCTCCCCATGCCTCGGCTCCGCCATCGCCGCCTTACTCAGTACCTCCGCCTTCTTCTCCTCGGTCCCATGCTGCTCCAGAAACTTAAAGTACCACACCCACCCATCGCCATAATCCGGATCCAGCACGACCGCTTTGGTAAACCACGTCGCGGCCTTGTCTAAGCGACGTTCGGCCCAGAATATGCGCGCGACCACGACGAAGAGGATGGGGTCTTTTTCGACCTTTTTGATGGCTTCGAGGGCGCGCGGTTTGCGCTGCGTGCGGGACTCGAGATGCATGATTTTCTCCGCCCAGAGGAGCCCGGAAGAGGGACATTCTTGCAGGGCTGTGGCCATGATCTTTTGCGCAGAGGGGATGTTGTTCTGTCGGCGTTCGAGGCGGACGGCTTCGCAGAGGAGTTCGGGGTTCTTGGGGTTTTGTTGCCGGCCGCGATCGAGAGTAGACCGCGCTTTGACAATTGCGCCTTGCTTTTCCTGGCTGCGAGATAGGAGGATGAAGAGGGTGGGGGATTTGGGTGCTGCCCGTGTGCCGATGGAAAACGCTTCTTGCGCTTCTTTGAGCTTGGAGAGTTGAGTGTAGATTTGGCCTTTGACGGCGTGCAGTTTCCAGCTGCCGGGCCAGTTTTGCAGGCCTTGGTTGCAGATGTCGATTGCGTCTTCGAAGTTGTTGAGTTGGCGCTCAAGCACAGCGGACTTCATGAAGATGCGATCTGTAGCGGCTGATTCTCGAGCAGCTTGCAGGAACTGGCGGGCCTGTTCGTAGTTACCAGCGTCTACTTCTAGATCGACAGCTCGGGTGTAAAGGTTCTCGTTGCCGGGCAGCTGGTTGAAGGAGCGCCCAAGAACTTCACGAGCGCCTTGAGGGTCGCCCGAGGCCCACTTCTCTCGCGCGTACAGCAGCCATAATGATTCTGAGTTGGGACAAGCATTGACCGCACGTTCTAACACGCTCAGAAGCGACTCCGTGCTGCCACGATGCTTCTCCAAATCCGCCGACGCATGCCAGACAGTTGTGGAGTATGGAAATATCGAGACGGCGTGACCAAGAATTGCGCGCGCAGTTTCATAGCGGCCTCTATTAGAAGCACTCTTAGAGTCTTCCAGCCAGACGTCCCGCCTATCATCATCCTCATCAAGACTCCAACCAATGGTAGCTTTGATGATGGAAGCTGCAGTCACTTTGTCGCCCTCCTCTTCGCATATCTCAGCTTGTGTCAACCATTCTTCGCGCTTAATCATAGCGTTTTCCTTGATGAGCGCCTTCACCGCACGCTCCATGATTCGATCACAAACTTCAACCTTGCCCAGCTCTTCTTGTAATCGACAAGCGTGCACCCAAATCGCCCAGCTTGTAGGAATGGCTTTGCGTGCCTTGTTCAAAACCTGCTGAGCGGCATCTGCGTCACTCACACGCGCGTATGAGATCCACAGCTCTTCTGACAGAGGAACTGTCTCAGTAGCTTTCGCGAACAGAAGCTTGACATTCTCAATCTCCTCTGTGTCGTTGATCAGAGTTTTCCAAAGCTCGACTGACTGCGGGTTATGATCAAGTGCTTGCCGCGTGACCTTTTTCCTTGCAGCAGGTGTCTGCTCAAGATCGATGGCTGCTTGCCACAGCTTGATGGCCTTGGGGTTGAGCTTGATGCCGTTTGCTGCAATGATCTTTGCATTGTGGATAGTCTCCTTGTTGAGCCTGATGGCTTCTTCCCAGACAACGATTGACTTCGGACACATCTCACAGCCTTTTTGTATGACCTTCTTAGCTGTGTGAATCTTGCCAGCCACCTCTTCCAAACGGGCGAGCGCGACGTAACCGGGACCGTTGTGTACGTTCGTCTTGACAGCGGATTCGAGCAGCACTCGCGCGCGGTTGATGTCTTCCACGGGCACCTCGTCACCCATAGCCTGCTTTCTGTCCAGCGCGGTTATATAACCCTTGGGATCAACCGAGGTGGCTGTCCCGGATGTAGTCGTCTGCTGTTCACCGGTGTTGGCCGCAGAGTCCAACCGCACTTGCAGCGCAGAAAGCTGTGCAGCTCCAATCGACGCGAAATTCGTCATGGTACCCGAATCGGCGTCGTTTGCGGAAATGGATGTGTCGAGCTCACCGGATTTCGAAGCTGCTTGGAGCACGCTGTCCGGTACAGCGTAGGACCGCGCATTCGCCATGCGAGCTTCGCGCGCACGCTTCGCCTTTCCTGTCATGTCTCCCACCTCTGGAAGTGCCGCCCATTCTTCTTCGGATACGCTACCGAGCGCTCGTTTCAGGTCGGCGAATTGTAGTTGAATCTTGGGGTTGTTTTTCTCGTAGTCGTCTCGTTCTTGTTGCTCGCGAGCTTCCCTAGGTCGGACATCGGTATCTGTTCGAGGAAAAAACCACGATGAATACTTCGAAACAAATAGGGAAGAAAGGGATTGGGTAGATGGGACGGGGAAATGGGGTGTACTAACCTTCTGACTCTTCTTCGCTTGTCCATCTTCTCGTCAACCTCTTGGTAAATGCGATCAGCCTCGTCATCGTCCTTGTCGTAGTTCATGCCGCTTGAGAACAGTCCAACTTCGTTGTCTGGATCCTGGAACCGATCTTCTTCCTCTTCCTCCTCTTTCTTCTCTGTGACTCCATATGCTGAAGGAGCTGCTTGACCGAGCGAAGCAGCGCGTTTGGCCAGCATCTCCTTCATCTGCTCCTCTGAAGGTCCCTCTCGCGCCGGACCCAGATCACTCCGGGTAGTGAATCCGGTCGCACCACGCCCGAGACCAGCTACATAGTTCTCGGGCGCCGGCATCGACAAAAAGTCGCGTCGGCCGCTCATCTTGAATTCGGTGGCTCGATGTCGCGAGCAGCTTCAGAGGGTCGTATATCAGCTTCGAGAAGCGGAAGCTCAACGGAGCTAATAACTTGCGATTTCGGATTGCGAGCCTTGGGTTTCCGGTCGCGCGCAACGGGGAAGTGGTCGTCGTGATAGTGAGTGGAAGAGCTTGGACGCTCGGAAATAGTTGGGGAAGCTTGAATGTTTTGCGACCCAAAAAGTTGAGCTAGGCTGCAAGTCACGTGCTGATAACATCGAGGTCAGAACACGCTAGATCCCAAGGTGACTGTGCAATGACTTGTACCAGAGAGCGTCATTTTGGTGAAACACTTTGTAGTGCCTCCTATGTGATTCATGAGGGTCTCTTGTAATTATGAGGCGCTGTACTCCTCCTCGCAGAGTCGTGATGTACAAAACACTACCTAAAAGGTACATTATGCAGCATTAAGGATTACTTCGATTCCGATCGCCTCATCAGACCCTAGATATGTATACAGGGGAGTTCGGGTTACGAAGGCTGACCACTATCTGGCTGCCATGTCCAGAATGGCATTACACTCTGCCCTCTGACCTTGTATATAGGTACACGAATACAATCAAGGATAGACATATGTTACTTTCGCGAGGCTTCTTTGTGTGCTTCTCCACTGAGCTGGGCCCGATATGCTGTCAAAGCCGCCATCATGACGCTTGTCGAGATGATATCGTTGACTTTCCGTTGGTTTGTGATGCTTGCAGCCCATGCCTTGGTGATATTGGTGGTAAGGGTGGAACAGGCTCTGTTGCGTCCGCCCGCAAATCCCGTCCACTGCTCAGAGTCAGTCATCTTCTAAGGTCCTTAGAAAATTGAAATTACCTCTTCGACTTCTTCAGCTTCCCACCGATCCAACTCTTCAAGCTTCGATTCCTTTGCGGCTTCCCTTGACTATGTCCACTAACATCGGACGCTTTCCCAACACTACTCCTCTGACTTTTTGGGGTGAATTGTGATTGCGTAGCCTCGGTCTCGGTATCCTCATCTTCGCCATCCATTCCTGGCGCCCATCTTTCCACGTCTCCATTGACGACAACGAACCATCCGAGCTTTTCTCCTGGGGCTACTTTGTCCCTCAACTCTGCGATCGCTGCCCACTGCTCTTCACCTATACCTCCACCTCTTAATTCATCAAAGTCGATGCCCAACCTGATCTCGTGCACTTGGTCGCAAACGTAGGCATGTGGCTGGTCTTTCGTTGTGAGATCATCTGGATCATATTGCTCAATCAATCTGAACCCAGGTAGTTTTGCCATATCTTCGGGCCATTGCTTCTTGAAGTTTTCTGTCATGCAAGCAGCAGTCGCTGGGGCCATTAACCATTCTGGTGCTGCATCGTCGAGGTTTTGTAGGATAATATGAATGCGAATTGCCGCGCGTGGCCAGCGGAAGCCATGTACGATCCAGGTAGGCATTCTTGTAAGGTTCTGAGAGGATCTCAGCTTGCTCTTACTGGAGATGAGCCAGAAATTCTGCGACGGAGGCGGGCTGGGCGAAGCTGTTCGCCTGAGTCGCTCTTGACAGGACGGCTGTCAGTGAAATTGCTTTTTCAGCCGATCTTTGTACTCGAGTTATACATCGTCAAGCATCGAGGCAAGACATCAGTCGCAATCGAAGTTGATGGCTGGTTGAGCGCGTAAGGAACGTTGTCGAAGTGCAGGTAGAATGCGCTAGCGCTTCTGCTGCTTCGATTGACAGGCGAAGCGAGAGGGAGTGTTGCAGTAACGAGGTAGAACCCTGGATGAGGAACAACAACAGCTGATCACATTGCGGGGAGTAGGATTCTCCATATATTGATCTGATCGACATGTGGTAGGTGCTTCGCTCAGCAAGCAGGCGCTAATGCAGGTCACCTTCCCGCCTTCCGCAGTCCGCGGCCATTGCTTCCAACTCCATTGACTTGTATCAGAAGAGTTCGTTTCTCGCGGTTTCCGGCGTCGCGAAGAATAACAAACTTCATCGGGCCACTGTTCGCCATGCCTCTGTACGTCATGTCGCTCACACGTGCGGCGATGTCGCGTGTGAAGGACAGTCGCTGATGAGAAGACAGTCACTTGCTGGGCAAGAAGGTACACATGCAAATACAACAACTACAATATCCTCACCGCTTACAAATCTAGTCATGGAACGTCTACAATGCTGTCAACATTGCCCGCGTCAAGGCAGACGAGGAGGCTGCCGCCGCCCGAGAAGCCGCTGATGAGCAGCGCATGCAAGAGATCGATGCTGCACGACGAGCTGCCATCCTACGAGGTCAAACACCACCGCCTCTGCCGGAAGAAACAGACACGAAGGATGCGAGGCACAGGAGAGACCGTGACGACCGTGGGCACGAGAGGAAGAGACGAAAGCTTGCTGGCGAAGATGATACGGACATGGACATCCGGCTGGCCGCATCCGCTACAGCTCCCAGCGGCGGCGACAAGGACGAAGATTCCAAGATCTTGAGGCTGCGGAACACTAAGATCGATGCGCCGCTTACAGATCATGCTGGCAACATCGATCTGTTCCCTGTGGATATGAAGGAAGCTATCAAGCGCGAGAAGAATGCGGAGGTAGAGAAGGAGAAGAAAAGGAGAGAGCGCGCCTTCGAAGATCAGTACACCATGCGCTTCTCTAATGCAGCTGGCAGAGAAGGCTTGGAGAACCCCTGGTACGCGGCGCAACAGAAACCTTCCAGCAAGTCCGAGGAGGACGCTGCTGCTCTTAAGTACGCTGGCTTTGAGAACAAGAATGTCTGGGGAAATGAGGATCCGCGACGGAAGGAAAGGGAGCAGGCTCGCATAACGTCGAATGATCCTTTCGCGTTCATGCAGCAGGCGCAAGTCCAACTGAAGAGATCGAAGGAAGACAAAAAGAAATGGGCGGCTGAACGAGATCGCGAGCTACGAGATTTACGATCCACCCAAGAGCGCGAAGATAGGCAAAGCAGGCATCACAAGCGGAAAGGAAGAGAGGATGAGGAGCAAGCCTTGCGGGACTCTGAGCGTCACACTGATGGATCGAGGTCTGAGAAGCACAAACACCGCCGCAGAGAGGCTCGTAGTCGCAGCCGAGACAAGTCCGATAGGAAGTCTTCGCATCGGCATGAACATAGGCGGAGCCGAAGTCGAAGTCGAAGCCGCAGCAAGGAACTGGATCGTGATAGGCATCACCGATATTCATCAACTCGATCAGCTCGTGACGACAGGCACAGAGGTAGAAGGAGACATTGATAGTGACAAACATTATTGAGTCCGCAGGCGAGCGTTCTACGAAGGAGCTGGTTTTAAGTGATGCACCACCGCAACCAGAATCTCATGTGCACAAAGCTTACCTAGGAGTACTACACATACGTGTGAATTGTATAATATCCTTAAGTCAATATATAAGGTACTACGGGACTGTGTATAAAAACGTGTGTTATGTTACTGAGTGCGGCATAAGTTGATGATCTCGTTGGGCGGGCAGGCGCGGTGCATCACTAAAAGCCAGCTCCTTCGTATCACATTACACTGCACCTTCAATCTAGCAATTGCCTCGTTCCTTGCCGTTCTTTAAGTCCGAAATCATACCTTGCCAAGCAATTCAAGATACAAAGTCCGTCTTAACTACACCACTATATATCCGCATACTTCGCGCTACTGCTTACACGACCTTATCCGGCTGCATCTCTTAGTCCCAGAAAGGAAGCTTTTACTAGCGCGCGCCATGCAGGCGACGCGACCCGCTCAGGTGGGGCAGGCAGCAGGAAGGTTGACGCATACTCCGAGGGGATTCGGGATACAATGTGTATAAATAGTGCCAAGTGCGGTTCTTGGATTTTTTTGACTTGACTCAACCGAATCAATTGTTCAGAGAAACTGAATTACTTAAGTTCAAAATGGCATCCGGACCTATGAAGCAATGCTGCGTCTCAGGCGTACTTCACGAAGGCACGCCTACGGGTGAAGTCAAGGAGATTGGGGAAAGTAAATATCGCCTTTTCCTTCCTATGTCTGGCTTTTCTTCCACATCCAGAACCTGACAGCTTTTGAACAGCTTCCGCATATTTCGCACACCCGCCCAACCAATCCACCACAACCTCTACAAATTACAATCATGCCATCCTCCTCCTCACTGACGTCTACGGCTTTGCTTTCCAAAACACCCGCCTCATCGCTGATCAATTTGCCGCCGCGGGTTACCTCACCGTCATTCCCGACCTCTTCCACGGGGCTGAGGTATCTTTTCCTCCTCCCGCAGACTTTAACATTGAAACATACATCAACAACACAATGCCACGAGTCGCTACCGTCGACCCAATCATCGAGAGCGTAATCAAGGTGCTCAGAGAAGAAATGGGCGTAAAGAAGCTTGCAGCAGTTGGGTACTGTTTCGGCGGGAAATATGTATGTCGCTGGCTACGGGAAGGCGAGGGGAAGATTGATGTTGGATATGTGGCGCATCCGAGCTTCGTTGACAACCAAGAACTTGACGATGTGAATGGGCCGCTGAGTATTGCTGCTGCTGGTACGTCTTGACGCCTCTTATATCAAAGTCCGACTGACTAACGTATTGTAATGTAGAGATCGATGACATCTTCACGGTCGCATTGCGTCATGAGACCGAGGCGATACTGAGCAAGAAGAAAGCGGCGTATCAGATCTTCTTATACGGGGGTGTGGAACATGGGTTCGCGGTGAAGGGACATATGAGCACGCCAAAGGCGAGGTTTGCGAAGGAGCAGGCGTTTGCGCAGGCTGTTGGGTGGTTCGAGGAGTACGTGAACAAGGATAAGAGTATGTTGTGAGGAATGGAAATGTATTGAAGTACTCGTCGATCCCTCATTTCTCTGGGAGATCGATGGCTCCTTTGGGCACCGGTATTATAGGTGTGTTTTCGGCTTTCACCTTCGCAGCCCATGGTGGCTCGCCATCGTCGTCAAATTCAGCCCACTGGAAAAACCCACAGCCATCTTGACCTGGAACGTAGTTTGTGTGACACATCCACATATACCGTCCTCGCGACTCTTTCTTCCTCGTCGCGCATCGCAACACCGTCGGGACACCGCACTTGCACTTTGGTGTATACTTCGGATGCAGATTGTCTTTGTAGAATCGATACGTGATATTGAGTCGCTTGTTCTTCGCCAGTGGGTGCGGATCGATAGCTTGTGCCGGCGCAATAGAATGTTTCCACTCTTCCTGCATCTCAGCGTGCATGACGAGCAGCGAATTGTGGGGTAGATGAACCGAGATTTGACCCTGTGCATCCGCCAGCGTGCCATCTGCTTTGCGATATTCGTCGCCTTCGGCAACGATCTTGCGGACGCGAAACTCGCGAGCTACTCCGAGGCTGAGGCTGCCGATGACTGCTCGCGGGCCCAGATATGTGAGTTGATCTGCATGGTAGCCTACGCTTTCTTTGCCGCCATCGTAGCAGTTGACGAAAGCAGTGTTGGCTTTCCATGAATGAGGCGACTGATACTTGAGCTTCTTGCCGTCTGGATAGAAGTCGCGTATTCTTCGTTGTATTTCGAGGTTCACGGCTTCCTCAACTTGCGGGCAAGCTTTGAGCATTTCAGAGACACTTTGGCGAACATCCTGCAACAGTCAATACCGCTTAACCTGATCGAAGTGGTCTTCCATACCTCAAGTTTGCGCCCATCGTAAGTATAATCCGTCTTCTGCTCCTCGGCCTCATCTAAACTGTTGACATAGAAACAAAACGTATGCGGGCTCCAAACGACCCTATCAAACAGCTTGAACTCTAAACTCTGATACGTGGGTGCTTCTTCTAGCAGCTGTGACAGCAGAGCGTCTGCTTGCTTGGTCGGAAGAAAGTTGTGAATGATTGAACACGGTGTATGTGCCTCGATATCTTCTGGACTGTACAAGTGAAGAGTCTGTCCTTTCTTCACCAATGGCTTCTTCGCAGGCCTACTGCCTTGGCATGGCAGGCGATATGCGCTCAGTGAAGATTGGAAGCCTACGGTTGATGGCGCAGATCGTTTTCGTGGTGAGCTGGTGTTACTCTGCGTGAGCCACTTTGCAGCTTGCTCCACAGAACCTTCAGATGCAAGGAGGGCTTCCAGTAGAGTGTTCTCGTCCAGGGACGAGTGAAGAGACGCCAATATCGCCAGCTTGAGGTCTGTTGACTCTTCCTCCTCGCTTCCAGTGAAATCCTGAGGTGGCGTTGCAACCTGCGCAGACGCCTTCTGCGGCTCATCCCTCTTCCGTTTTCGCGACACGAATGCGTCCATGGTGCACTTCCTTTCTCTGCCGCGTGTTCATGTCGTCTTGCTCGGCTGCAAATGCGGAGGATGCAGATTCACGCCGCGCCTTCGCGCTATCACGTGGCACTTTAGCTGCGGGAACCTTGGAAAGGCCCCGCGTCCGAAATGCCAGCCTCGGCCTCTTGCTCGTCATCTCCCAACCATGTCGCCAAACATCAACATCGCGTCTCTGCGGACGATGAAGCCACAGAGCACGACGCCACTACACGCGCCATAGTCCGCCCTTTCTTTCTGCTGGAAATACTAGCATACCTTCAACCATCAAGATGCTCGAATTCCGAACACAAGGATACAATGGCTACAGCGTCAAATACTCGCCATTTTTCGATTCGCGAATAGCAGTCGCAGCCTCAGCAAACTTTGGTCTCGTGGGAAATGGGCGACTCTACATTCTAGGCCTGACTGCCAACGGGATCGTCGCAGAGAAATGGTAACAACTTCACCAAAACTCCACTTCACTCACGTTATCACATGCTAACACCCTCTTCTCCCAGGTTTGACACCCAGGACTCCCTCTTCGACAGCACCTGGTCCGAATCGCACGAAAACCAGCTACTCACCGCGGGCGGCGACGGCTCCGTCAAGCTCTTCGACATCTCGCTGTCCCAGTTCCCCATCCAATCATGGCAAGAACACGGCCGCGAAGTCTTCGCCGTGCACTGGAACCTCGTTGCCAAAGACACGTTTCTCTCCAGCAGCTGGGACGGCACGATTAAGATCTGGAACCCGAACTCGAGCAGTAGCTTGATGACGCTGCCAACGCACAGCTGCACGTACTCCGCGGCGTTTAGTCCGCATAACCCCAGTGTGCTGAGTAGTGTGAGTTCGGATTCACATTTGCGGGTCTTTGATCTGAGGACGCCCGCGAGCGCGAGCAATCATCTCACGATGAATGTGCCGATTCACACACCCCCGAAAGCCCGGATGGGAGCTGCGGCGCCCGTGGGCATCGCGCCGTCAGAAGCGCTCACGCACGATTGGAATAAATACCGGGACTCGATTGTTGCGACGGCGGGTGTGGATCGCTTGATACGGACGTTTGATATACGCATGCCGAATCATGGGCCGGTTGCTGTTATGCCCGGGCATGAGTACGCGGTGAGGAAGCTGTCGTGGAGCCCACATTTGTCCGATATATTGCTCAGTGCGAGTTACGATATGACGTGTAGGGTTTGGACTGATGGGAGCGCGATGGGCGTTGGATCGTTGAAGCAGGATAACATGCTTGAAGATCCGATGTTCTATGGAGGCGGGAGGGAGATGGGGAGAATGGGACGACATACCGAATTTGTAACGGGCGTGGACTGGTGTTTGTTTGGTGCCGAGGGGTGGTGTGCGAGTACGGGATGGGATGAAAAAGTCATGGTGTGGGACTGTAGGGCTATAATGCAATGACGATACTACATCAAGCAGATATGAATATGATCATAAACCAGATAAAGCTACCGAACATGTTCGATACCAAGACATGTTCCATTAGATTATCAGTACAAAAGTATACAAGAAAATATTACATCCACCTCTCCACCGCCCCAAACGGCGGATACCTCAGACCACTGTTCTTCGCTTTCCTCCTCACCCATCGTCCACCCGCACTACTCCCTCCTACTGTACTGCTAACACAGTCCCAGTCAAACGGGACCTGCGATCCGAGAACCTCATATCCAGCCACACGCCGAAGTCTCCCTCTCTGTCGCTCTGACTGCGTACTGTGTAACGCTACCCGTGTCGTCTCGCGCACTTCTCTAGGCTCAACGATCTGCGTGCGGTAGATAGGTTCGCGAGGCGGACCCAACGCTGGTGACGGAGAGCGGTATCGTGGACGACATCTCGATTGATCACGAGTTGGCGGTGGCGGACCAGGAGTAGGCGAATGACGTCTCCTTCCATGCCCATGTAACTTCTCTACCGCCCTTTCGAGATGGTGGTGATGACCATGAATAGGATGCATATGCAGAGGATGCAGATGATGTCGATGGTGATGATGCAGGTGCGGGTGCAAATGTGGATGTAGATGCGGATGATGGTGATGATGCTCCGACATCTCCAGTTCGATACTACTCGGTAATTTCACTTTGACGTCGGTAAAGTGATGGCGATTCGGGCTACGATGAACGCGGACGAGATCCTCTGCACACGAAGAGTCTGAGGAGTGATGACCGTGACGTTTCTTGCTTTTGGCTGGACTGAGGGTGAACCAGCACATGACGGGTCCTGCTTGGCCTAAACGGAGACGATATGTCCACGCCGGAGTCGAAGCGGGTGGGAAGCGGACGGATCCTTGTTGGCGGCGCTAGACGATGATAGCCAGAGAATGAAAAGCTGGGAGAGTAACTTGAAGGGGGCCTCGGAGGATTGGAATAAGAGTAAGGACTACGAGAAAGCGTTTCGTAACGGGGCATCGAAAGTTGCGCGAAGAGTGAGAAGGGGAAAGGTACTTAAGCAGCGTCTGACTCTGCTCTGCCAGGTGATCGCAATCCTTTGCCTACCTTTTGTAAATGTTGGCTTACCTCGCCGTATATACACAGCCTGCAGGTGTCATTTGCTACCATCACGTACCTGAGGGGGTACTGCACGCGGGCCGCGCCTCGTCGGCAGACAGGAGGACATAAGACAGGTGAGATGAGATGTGTGCCTGCATGATTATTGACTGTGCCTGCAGCGACGGCTATGCAAACATGTGTTCAGGTTTCTGGGCGGGTGACTGAGGGTGGTGAGGATGCGATGTGGGCGCGTGGATTGGTGCAATGTCTTGGATGACCTTGACCTCGATACCGCATGTGACCCAGAACGCCGCAACGCCTGCTCAACCCTGGCAAGCAAGAATAGATAGCAAGTTTGTTTCAGGCTGCCTTAGCTCCCAAAGTCCCTCTCTTTTGTAAAATGCGTTCGCGCGAAGCCCTTGTGTCTGCTACATAAAGCTTGACCACATGATGGGTGCTACGTCATTCCAGAGTGTGAGCATTGCTTCATCCTCAGCATGTCTGATTAGGTCGTCGCAAAGCTGGCAGCCGGATGAGATGTACCTTATAAGAAAGTCCTCTGGTCGTGAAGTGTGACATCCGTATACTCAGGATTGCGGAAGTGTAGCTCACTGCTCCTACAGTCTTCCGAAGACTTCGCAACATGGGGTGATCCCGTGATGTCTAACGCCATCTTCAGATACTCGCAAGTTCTGAACCGGGCAGAGTATTTTACGTCCATTCACGACGTGCTAAGATTGGAGGTGGGGGCCGCGATCTTGCATACATGGTGAGGAAGAGTGAAGGCAGCAGCTTGACGCGGCGATTTTGCTTGGCATCACCGACGACAGCTTGCGGCAGCTCCGAGCAACTGCAACCTCACGTCCAAACAACACGACCCCCCCACACTTCCATCACGCCCTACTGAGTCCGCCCGATACCCGCTCCACATACACAACCGCCAAGATGGATTCATTAGTGGCGCAGTACAGCCGACCGGCGGACGCAGATGAGGGCCCATCGCAGGAAGAGCAGCTGGAGCTATACAGCGGCGCCCCAGAGTTGTCTCTCAAGTTTGCCCTTCCTCCCGTCGCTCAGGTACATTTATATTATGTCACTCGGTATCGTATAGCAATAAACTAATTGTATTGTATAGTCAGCATCATGGCTCCGCGCAATGACGGACGACTACTCCAACCCCAACTGCCCCATCAAGATCGCCCACGGCACCACCACACTCGCCTTCCGCTTCAAGGGCGGCATCATCGTCGCCACTGACTCGCGTGCCACGGCTGGAAACTGGATAGCCAGTCAGACGGTCAAGAAGGTCATTGAGATCAACAGCTGCTTGCTGGGAACCATGGCTGGTGGCGCTGCTGTACGTCTGCATGGGGGACATGAGACATGGCAACAATGCTGACTCTGGTGTAGGACTGCCAATATTGGCTTGCATATCTCGGCATGCAATGTCGTCTCCACGAGCTCCGACACAAGCGCCGTATCTCCGTCGCTGCTGCGTCCAAGATCCTCGCTAACCTGGTCTACTCATACAAGGGCATGGGCTTGAGCATGGTAAGACCCCAGACCACTCCTCTCCGCCCTTATCTCCTTTCTAACATTAATCAGGGCACCATGTGCGCCGGTGTGACTCCCCAAGAAGGTCCCGCCCTCTACTACATCGACAGCGACGGCACGCGTCTGGCGGGCAACCTCTTCTGTGTCGGCTCTGGTCAGACATTCGCTTATGGTGTGCTCGACGCACAATACAAGTACGACCTGGAGGACGACGAGGCGCTCGAGCTCGGCCGACGAAGTATCCTGGCTGCTACGCACCGCGACGCGTACTCTGGTGGCTTCATCAACCTGTACCACGTCAAGGAGGATGGATGGGTCAAGCATGGCTTCAACGACACGAATCCCATCTTCTGGGAGACCAAGTTGAAGAAGGGCGAGTTCTCGAACGTGACCAGTCAGTTGGAATAGAGCGGCCCTCGTGATAGCGGGGGAGGTGGACCGATAGCTGCTAGCTACCAGGATTAGTTCCTCAACGTAGCCAAAGTAGTAGGAGCAAACACTCAATGAATGACACATCACGATGCATGATTACCGCACGTTGGCGCATACGAGCGCGATGACTACAAGAGTGCCTGATAGACGACAAGTTATTTTCTTCTGTACTAGACAGCTAGATAACTGGTCGTAGAACACCAGGAGGAGGGCAGATCTGCAATTTCAAACGATCTGTCAAAGCCTATGCAACTGCTATCAGATTCTTACATGAATACGCCAATGTGGGATAACTACTTGATCACAAAATCGAGGAATTCAGCATAACGTTGCATCTTGCTTTGACTACTATAACATACAATTGCCCCCCTTCTCATCCCAGTAAACTAGTAGCTCAGGCCCTGCTGGCTCATCAGATATCCTACGTAACGCCTCTGACCAGAATCAAGGAAAGCGGTATGATACGGGTATAAACAACGATCAAAAAAAGGAAAAGAGCAGTGGTAAACGCCGTCCATCAAAAGTGCCGGTGCGGCTGATTAAGCCCACGGCCGGGAAACGCCAGGACATGCTCCTAGAAGAAAGATGCGATGTCGAAAACTCGAAAATATAAGGGAAAAGGTCAAGGAACGTGACTTGGTAGTTGTAGTGAACACGAAATGTGTAAATCATCGGCTTCGCCTCCGCAGTCCCAGCTCTTCCTGCTGCAACTGCTTGATCAGATCGATGCTCGCTTGATCCAGACTGGGATCAATCACGTCCATGCTCAGCAGTCCGTGCATGCCATTCGTCATGCCATTCATGCCCATGCCCATGCCCAAACCGGCTTCGAGCTTAATACCGTCTCTACTGCTGTCATGGCGTCTAGCACCCGGCGTTGATTTGGGCGTCTTGCTTGCTCGCTGCCGGCTGGGTGTGTAGTTCGCTTTCTGGCCAGAAGAGTTGGGTGGGCGGGATGGGCGGTGTGGGTTCGCAGGAGTGACGGGTGGCGGAGGAAAGTCGGTGTCAGCGGTAAAGTTGTATGCGTCGTTGGCGGATGAAGAAATGAAGTTGTAGGGATCGGCGCCGGGGGAGATGGCGGAGGTTTGGCGGGGCGAGACAGGAGATAAGGGAGGTTGGACGGCGTGGTCTTGAGAAGCATGAAGCTCGAAGCCGTTGATCTTATCGTGCAAAGAGTCTTGCGTGTGGTGTCCGTTGGTTTGGACATTGATTGTATCATTGTGAGGAGGTGGCCCAGGTGTCAGTGGCTCGATACTGGGTCCGTGACCTGCACCGTTGTGCGTTGTGAACTCGATTCCATCCATCGGGATGTCGCCCTCGATTCGATCCTCGATGGAAGACATTATTCCGTCTGCATTGGTGGGATACAACCCAGTCGTGTCCATGGCGGGATATGCCCCGTTACCGAAAGCTTGTAAGGCTGGGTCAACAGGGACCAAGTCATCCTCATCTCGAGCGAGTGCCTGTTGAGCAGAGAAGGCAATGTCCTGGAGAAGAGAAGACCCTGTACTGAACTGCGTTGGCAACGAATGGCGCGCGTGGAAGTCTCCATTCATGTAATCGCCTTCATAGCTACTCTCTTGCCTCATCCTCTTCACAGCTGAGTTCGAATCTTCGTCACTGACACGGCGTCGCTTCGACGCGGATCCACGGGGAATGGGAACCTCATTGGCTTTGATAGGGTCAACTTTGCCATGCTCGTCATGAATACAGCGTCGCTACAACTGTTAGCTAAGGTCTTTCGGAGCAAAAACATGCGATGGCTTACTTTGCTCTTGCGACAATCCGCACAAGCCTTTACTCTGCCAGACTTGAGGGCATACGGATCACCGTTGACGTCCGCCATAATCGGTCCACCGTTCACAGGGCCGCTTGCAACGCTTGATTGCCCTTCGGCGATGGAGTGGTCGCTCAACCTTCGCTTGACTGATATGCCATAGGAGCCGGACAGGTCAATTGTGTGCATACCTGGCTTGGATGTGTCGATGAGCTCATCTTTGTGCTTGCACCTGATTCGTCGTTTCCTGCAAGCATCGCATGCGACTCGCTTTGGACCTAGCTGGGATGTCTTGGGTGTGGTTATGTGAGGGTTATTTGCAGAGGGTCGCAGAAAGCCTGTGAGTGGACCGGCAGACGCTGAGAGTACCTCTACCTGGAGAAGATCCTCCATAGCATTGAATGAGAGGGCCGCAGGTGGCGAGCTGTCTCTCATTGGTGTGGGTACGTCAGAGGCTCGGATGCGGGCAGAAGACCTTTCCGCTGTGGCTCGTAATGCCTCATTATGGCTGTCGCGCTCCATCTTCTTGACCTGAGCTGCGCTCAACTTCTTCTCGCCAGACTCGGCAATTTCGGGCAAGCTGGCATCGGGTAGAGCCCATGAGGGCAGTGCCTCATTACCTCGCTTCCATGCAATCCACATTGCAAACTTCTTTACAAGAGCCAAGGGCTCACCGTGGCCGTGGCCTTTGGGTATCGACCTAATAACTGATCCCCGAACCTTCTGCGGAACGTCGATCTTATCGAGAGATATGAGAACGGTTCGCCAGATGTAGGTGAGCAAGTCCGTCAGGCCCTCCAGTTCATGCTTCGAGTAGTAGCGCCTATTGTACGCTGTATCCCCAAGATGAGAGTTGTTGCCCCATCTATCTGGCTCGCAATAGATGGGAGTAGAGCGCTTGAACTGCTCGCCGTTCTCGAGAAGCCGCTGCACAGACATAGGGAGACGATCGTCGTCGAGATATTTGATCGCGGTCAGCCACATAATCTTCTGAAAGAAAGGATATCGAAATTGCAGCGCGACTTTGGTGCTCTTCTCAATCTCTAGGATCTTGATTTGCATGCCATAGTGTATGCGGGTGAGGAAATTGCCGCCGATGACCAAGCTGTCTTCTGGTGTCCAAACGGCGTGAATCCAGCCTGATGGAATCAACATGGTATCACCAGGGTAGAGATCCACCCGGTAACATTCCTTCACTTGTTTGCCGAGCCAGTCATGACCCTGGTTGGGCGACAAGCACCAATCCTCGTACTTTTTGAGATTCTGTTTTGTAGGCGGGATGAAGAAGAACACCTTCCTGCCTTTGACGATGTGGTAGTAGACCGATGAACCGCCGAAGTCGATATGGAAATCCGTAAAGCAGTCTGCTACTGACATGAGGCAGTAGAACTGGACTGGCGGAGGAGGGCTCTTGTCGTCTGCGCGCCAGACAGAATCCTGGAGGTCTAATTCTCGCACGGCTTTTGGTCGCCGGATAAGTCGTCCAAGCCGACTCCGGGACACCTCCAGACTGATAACGTTACGCACAGGCTTCTCGCCTTGTTGCTCGTAGTAGTCGGCCCATTTGCTCATGGTCCATTTCTTCCCTTCGCCTTCCTGGGCCTTGACGTCGATCACGGGCACCGTCTCGTTGGGACCGTATAGCTCCGCGACGCGGCGCACCGTGAGACCCGCGGGTATGACCATATCTAGCTTATCCTGCCCAAGATCTGTTGTAGTTTCGTATTCAAACTGCAGAGGCGGGTCTGAAGTAGGCTCGTTGAGTGGCTCGATGACTGTAGGTGTGACGTGATTCTCCTGCGACGCAGATGCAGTGCGACTGTTCAGTGCGGCAGGTACCAGGATTGGCTCCTTGAAGCCATTTGTCTTCTCAAGAAAATCCGCAGTGATGAATTCCGCTGGCATGCGAGCAAAGGTCTCGGGGGTGAACTCTATGTCACCATTTTTGAAAGCGGAGATGTAGTGATGCTCCGGGTTGTCGTCGGATGTCTTGAGGACACCTTCGTTGAGGCCGGCGTAGTCAACCGTGGTGTGGGCTCTGACGGACTTGCGAACCTCTGGGCCAGGTTAGAATTGTACCTACGTGTTGCGTCGGTAGACCTACTCGTTGTTTCACCAAACTTGGGTCTACACGGGTCGCAGTAGAACTTGTTGACGTCCCGCACCTCTCGTTCGCTGTTGAAGCCTGCACACGCGTAGTGATACCACTCCTTGCATCCATCACAGCCAACCCATTGCTCGCCATCGCCGACCTTGATTTCCGAGTCGGATGATTTGCAAGCTGCGCATATGAGATCTGGTTGCTCAACGACTGCCCTCCTTGAGGGTCGTGGTAGATCGACCGGGACGGGAGGTAGGAAACTTGGTTGCTCACCGCCGCTACCGCCTAAAGGGACAGATCGAGCGCGTAGAAAGTCAGAAGGTGGTGCTAGGCCGCCCACGTTGTCAGTGCTTATGTTGGAGAAAGAGTGGCGGCGATGGCTCGGACTTGTTGGTGGGATGATCTGGGCGGCTGGTAGAGCGGTCTCCGCGTTGGGAACAGGGCCAGACTGCTCCGCTGGCAGGCTCTGGGGCGACTGAAGCTGATCGGGATTTGCAGATGCGTTCGCGGACATGGCGTTCTTTGGCTTTGGTGTCGAGCGTTTCCTCTTTCCGGTAGACGGGGTACTGCGAGAGCCGCGCGGCTTAGTTTTAGAGCTGATTTGTTGCTTCTTGAGCTTGGGGTCCTCGGCAGGCCCGTCTTCCTGCATGAGCGCTGGTGGACTCGCCTTCACAGTATCCTCTGGCGGCGTGTGTGTCTGGGACGCGGGTGCAGCGTCTGGTATTACAGATTGAAAGGGAGCTGGTTCGGGAAGCGGGTTGGTGTCCAGAGACTCATTGTGACTTGGGTAGTGTTGATTGTATGAAGTTGGAGGTGGGGCGGGAATTGGGCTGGTGGGTTCGACTGTTTGCTGTGTTTGTGTTTGTTGTGGGAAGAGTGAGGGCGCGGGCGGCGATGCTTGCGACACGCTCCATCGCTTGGCAGTCGAGGGCGGTGTTTGTGCGGTGTGTGCGGAGACATTGGAGAAGAACAGCAGCAGCTCGGCGTCAGAGCGCATGTTGTCGCCACCATTCGCGTGTTGCGGTGCGGCAGCGCGGGCGTCCTGGTACATGCGCCGCCCGCTGTCCACCATTTGCTCCACATTGTAGCCAGGAATGTGGCTAGTGGCGGGTCGCGAAGGGTGCACGCCATATGTCGGCGAGGTGTGGTGCTCTGAGCGCGCTCGCTTTGCAGGCCTCTCGCTGTAGGAGTGCAGAGCGTCGTGACTGTAGACGTGGGTCGGCGCGCGTTCGCTGGTGGGATGGAGACGGGCCATGGGCGAGCTCGCGGCATGGGAGACGCGGCGCGAGGACTCTGGATAGGCTACAGGCGGGCGCTGCGATGAGACGGCAGCATCCGCGAGAGCCTCGATGGGCGAGCCGCGCTGGAGGGTGTATGCTGGGGGTTGCTGCGGTAGTGGTGCAGAGCGCAGCGGTGCGTCATATGTGACCGTGGGCGAGCCCAGCTGCAGAGGCGCGTACCTGGCAGTCGCGGGCACTCCAGCACCTACTGCGCCGCCATTGGCGTATCCGCGACTCGATGTCGCGGTGGTGTGGGTGCCGCCCGCGGGGCCTGCGCCTGCCGCTCGCAGTGTGGGCGATAGCGGCTCCCACACTGGCTGCGGAGGCGTTGCAGCGCGCGGCGGAGCTTGCCTATACTGCGCCTTGAAGGAGGTGCCCCTCTTCATTGTGGTGGAAAGCGCCGACGGGTGATGGTGCACGAAGGAGGGAGGTGCAGAGGTCGTCTTCAGATGCAGCTGCGAGCCACAGCGCGATGCAGATATCCGAAGGGCGCGGGCGCGGGCATGTCCTGGAGAGACTGCGGGCGCGCAGTGGGTGATGAGCGAGTGTACGGGGGCCGGTCGTGGGTGTGCGTGGAGGGCGTCGTGGTGCTGGAGGTGTGGTGGAGCAATGGAAAGTCACCAGCCAACCCGGCGCCGAGGAAGCGTGCAATGCGACTACTCGGGCGGAGGTTGCGGGCAGCGACAACAGCTATGCGTCGTGTTGGGCAGTCTGCAGCGCTGTTGGGATGGCAATGAGGACAGTATGAGGAAGAGGAAATGCATTGGCCGCCGTCCAGACGTGGGATGGTTGGAGTGTTCTCCGGGCCGCTCGCAGTTCGCTGGTGCTCCAACTTGTGGGAAAGTTGCTACGACGGAGGGCACAACATATGCTTGATCTCACGATCACAGCGGCACGACACAACCTCTGATTACATGCCACAGCGCTCTTCCCCCACTACGACACTTCTTCCTTCGCGCTTCCCTTCACCTCCGCGCAGTCTGGCGCCGCTGTCTGCGTCGCGCCTGCTCGATTCGCCGGTGGCCCGTGCGTTCTCGACTACAGATCGCATCGCCGAACTGCACCACTTCCTGTCCATACTCACCCATCCTCCCCGGCCTCTTCTGATCGCCCTTTCCAGAAGCCCCTCGTCGTCGCCTACCACAGTCGCCAAAGTATGAGTCGCGGCGGGAAGAATATAGCACCTGAAGTCAATCGGTACGTCCCGCGCCTCTCCGCATTGCGTGCTCTGCCGCAAGGCTATCTGCGGCCAACACACGACCTCCGCTAACACGTCTCGTCCATGCAGAGCTCTCTTCGTCAAGAACTTGAGGTTAGTGTGACACTGCTTCGCCATCACGAGAAGCGCTAACAAGCCTCCAGCTTCAACGTCACTCCCGAGGAGCTCTTCGACCTCTTTGGCAAATTCGGCCCGGTGCGGTATGTCGACACCTCCAGCGTCCTAAACCGCATGCGCCCTCTTCAGCGATCTCGTACTGACATGTAGCAGCCAAATTCGCCAGGGCATCGCCAACAACACCAAAGGCACAGCATTCGTTGTCTATGAAGACGTAATGGATGCCAAGTCGGCTTGCGACAAGCTCAACGGCTTCAACTTCCAGAACCGGTACCTCGTCGGTACGCAGCCCCAGCCACTTTCTTGGTACCAACGTACTAACCAAGGCAGTATTATATCACCAGCCAGACAAGATGATAAAACAAGCCAACGATATCGCCGAGCGCCAGGAGAACTTAGAAAAGCTCAAAAAGCAGCACGGTATCGATTAGCATGAGGAGGGGACACAGGAACCGGTGATCACGCGCGAGCGGAACAGTAATAAGAATCCTGTGGGCCCCAAGACCGATAGCGTAATGTCTACACGCTCTTCGAGCCGCGGCGACGGACGCTCTTCGACCACGAGTTCGAACCTTGCATCTACAGCAAAGTCGAGCATACCTTCTACGGACCTTGCGTCGACGACGGCTTGCCGTAACAGCGACTGGCGCAGCGTCAAGCGCTCTGTGAAGGGACTTTGGAAGTCAGTGGTTGGCGTTTGATGGGTTATGAATCAGCAGGAACAACTAATTGCTGCTCGTTTTTTCTTCGAATGTTTAACGGGCGGAGAATCCGCGGATGATTGGGCTCTGTACTTGTTACGCAGCTCACATCCGATGAGATACCAAGAAGCCGGAGTGCTACCAAAGCGCCCGGCCCACAGAATCAACTTGTTCCACTCTGCAAACCATTTTCTCACTGACGGCGTTCCAAGTGAGCTGCTGACCTTTAATTCAGCTAGGTCGTTCTGGAAAAGAGTGTCCACGAAGTCTGCGAAGGAGCTCGTATTTGGTGATGCACCGTCGCGTGTGTGGGCAATCCTACCAGGAGTACTACAAAGCATTATTCGCTTACAAAAGCCTTAGTTAAATGCTACTAAGGTGGTATAGGATATTGCATCAGAGATCTACATTCTTTTTATTTGTTGTGATATATGCTGCACGCTGATGGATGGCTAGTGTGTTATGAGGCGACCTGCGCGGTGCAACACCGATTACCAGTTCCTTCATAATAAGCTATTCGCAACATTCTATGTCAATTGCTTCCGACATACCCCTAAGGAACCAAGACCGCCACCTGACCGAGTTCATTGTGCTCAGCAACCCACTCATATCCCTTCTCGTAGTCGTCTAGCCGAAACTCCACGACATCGTCGAAGCCCCTTTGTTTACCGAGCTTCAAGACACCAGCCTCAGCCATCCTGATCACATCGCGCACATCCTCACCTCTGTACATCGCATGACCGTGTACGGTGATGCTCTTAAACACCAACTCCATCATTGAAACCTCGACATTCTTGTTCGCACCACTACCCATACCCATCACGCACGCTCTCCCATATTGCTTCAGCACATTGAAGGCCGCCCGGACATGATTACTCCCCTCCGCCGCGAACGGCGCCATCTCCAAAAACGCATCAATTGTCCCAAACTGCTTGAGCTTATCGGTATCAGTCTCCAAATCCCCAGTCCTCACCACCGTCTTCACCATCCCCGGATGCGCATCTGTCAGCTTCTTCAACGCACCCTCTTTCCGCCCCACAGCAACGACCCGCGCTCCCATCGCGACCGCAACGCCCACCGCTGCGCCTGAAAACGCCCCAGTCGCAGGTGTCACGAGGAGCTGTTCACCGGCTTTCAACCCTATCCCTTTCAAGCCACTATACGCCACGACATCTACAGCCAGCTGCAGTAAATCCTTGACATCGTACCCAAGCTCTTTACACAGCCTCGTCTCGTTGAGCGCCCAGACGACTTCCAACGGCGCTAAGGCGTATTCAGCCCACGTGGCGTGTTGGTAGTTGGCAGAGAAGAGGACCTTGGAGGAGGGAGTGGTGCCGTCCATTGAGCCCCACATAACCCAGACGTCGGGGTTGTCGCGGGCGCGGATGAAGGGCTCGAGGAGGACGAGTTGGTTGACGGAGAGGGAGGTGGTGTCGGGGCCCGGGAGGGCGATGCGGCCGATGGCACGGCCGCCGGGGGTGAAGGGGGTGGACCAGCCTGAGGTGGGGAAGGAGATGTTAGAAGGAGTTGAAGGAGTGGGTGCTTGAAGGTATCTGCAGGAACAGTTTTTGAAGGTGATAGGGAGAGGAAGCACGACAAGGAATGGTGAGTTGGAACTTACTGCATACTAGTTAGCTGATTGATAGGAAGCGTGTTACTGATGATAGATACGTACCTAAATCCAGTTTTGCCGGACAGGATGTCTTGCATTTGGGTTTGGAGCAGGTTGTAGAGGATCTTGACCACGACGGTACCGGGGCCTGGTTCGGGTGTTGGGACGTCTTTGATGACGAAAGGAGAGTCCTTTGATTCTTGGATGAAAGCTTTCATCGTTTTGGGAAGTGGTGGGGAAGACATGGTAAAACTGAGTTAAGTATGTCGTCTGATCTTACTTTATGGATATTCCCTGTAAGGCAGTGACAGGCTCGCAAGAGTGTTACCTTTCCAATGCTGTTGTAGCAGCTCGAGTTATATGTGATTGTGAACCTGACGGACTTATCGCAATTATTCCATAGTAATCAGTTTGACAGATCATCCCGATGGCTACATCACCATATCCTAATGCAGCCCCCAAACTCAAAGCATGATGTATAAATCACGGTCCTTGTAGTTCCACAACGATCACTACCAACCAATCAGCATCGCGCATCTACTTTTATACGAACAGAGGTTAGACTGTCTATGATTAAGAGGTTTTGATTCGTCCGGGCGTAATCTAGTCCACATCGTCCCGCTCAGGATGACCACTCGGAGGAACGCCAAACTCCGTATGAGCTCTTACATAAATCACGACATGCCGCACCTCAAGATGATGGGGATACGAAACGTCGTTAGACCGATCGATCTTTTGCTGGATGAAATCTTTTGATCGATTTTTACGAAGGCAATATTGCCGTGGTTCGATCCTTGATACGCGCTATGCCTGCTGTCGTTCCCAAGCCTCATTTACAGGTGGAGAGAAAGAGGAGAGTACATGCGAAGTCACGAAAGGGATGCGGGAACTGTAAGTTGAGGCGCGTTAAGGCAAGTTTCTCGGTAATAGATCGCTGTGGTGTACATGGCTGACGTTTGGTAGTGTGACGAGATCCGCCCACAGTGCAAGAAATGTCTCTTGTTTGGAGTCGAATGTAACTATGGCGGCACAACAAAAACTCTACAGCTTGCTGGTCAAGGGGCTTTCCAGCTCGACTTTGCGCCTGTGCCACCAACAGAGCAAGTCATCGACTTTGGCGATGCTGCACCAGCATTAGAACAATCGGACGTGAGAACGGCCCCGCAGAGACTCGAAAGACACCCAGATCAAGCCTATGGAGCTGTTGCTAGCACTGCCAGTCCTTCGTATTCCAATACCGCCACGGTCACAGCTACTCAACGTTGGTCACATCCTTCGACGCCTTACACACCTGTGTCCATGACATCGACTATAGCGACAATGATTGACAACTCGATGCAACTCGACTTTTCTGCTTCAGATATGTTGCCAACCACCGGAAGTGCTTTCATAGCGCCAGTGTCGTTCTGGCACTTCTCTGAGGCGCACCTTGAGATACTAGCCAGATTCAGGGACAGGACTGCGCTATCAATTGGTGACAAGAGCCTGGCCCCAGCATATCGAGACGTTCTATGTCAGCTTGCCATGACGGTATGTCAACGCCACATTTTCCATTTGGAGTCATTTACTGACGCTTTGTGCAGCACGCTTTCCTGATGCACATGGTACTCAGCTTAACACTCATGCATGACGCCGACATGGCTGCTGGATCTTCTCAATCTACCGCGATCCAGAAAAAGCGTGCGTCATTACAGCACTGGAATACCGCAACGAAGCTGTTTCACAGCTTATTGGCCAAGCCAGTACAGCCACGTCAGAAAGATGCGATATGGGCGACAGCCGTAGTCATAGGCGCCGCATCCTTCTGGTTCGTAAATTCAGACAAGGTTGAAGAAGTCTGGCCACTCAAACCCTCCGAGCCCGACGACCTAGGCTGGCTGAGACTCGGCGATGGCAAGCGGGCGCTCTGGCGTCTCTCAGACCCTACGCGCCCAGACAGCATGTTCTATGACATCTTGAGATTGAGGAAGGCGTATCGTCAGACCGAACCAGAATGGGTCAGGGAAGACAGTGCAGCAGATACCATTCCGCCGCGGGTCAAGAAGATATTCAACGTCACGTGTACCTCGACTATTGAGAACAACGTCTATCTCCTCCCGTTACTCTTGCTCTCGCGCATACAGGACATGCGCCTAACTCACGACACGGCAGTTAGCTTCCTGCTCGTCATTGCCTTTATCACGCCGCAATTCATAGAGCTGATGGAAGCCAAAGATCCTCGAGCTGTCTTCATCGTTGGTTGGTGGTTCAAATTGATGAGCGATGGAAATCTGTGGTGGATGGTATCGAGAGCTAGGGTTGAGGGGAGAGCGATTCGCATATGGTTGGGCAGAACGGATACAGTGTATGGGCTTGGGGAGCTGCTTGACGGTATGGTGCGTACGCCAGGGGCAGAGAATGCGGAGAGAATTGGATTGTCGACTTTTTTGTGCTCGGGGGGCTGGAATAGAGAGCCGGAGAAATATGGAGGTGGGAAAGACTGCTGGCTTGATCGGAGGTAGCTTTTGGGGACGGTCGCGACTCTCTCGAAAAGATTGTTGACGTCGAAGCTCGAAATTTGTTTCTAATCTAGTTCTGACATTGAGAACAGTTCAGTAGTGACTGTTTCCATCATTTCAGCTCTTTAGACTATGCCTGCAGATGAACGCAAGGACACGCACCAAACTCGCAGATTTTTCGAAGACTAACTTTTCTCTCGGTGCCGTCGCACAACACCTCGTTTGATCTCGGTCTACAGCTCTGGCGATTGTCGATGGTCATGATAAACCTCAGCCTTGTGAATCTCAGCCTCGCCGCTTAACTCGCCAATGGCGGCACTCTCAGGCGCAGGGGTTTCAAGAACGGGCGGGATGTGCAGCTGAGGCTTATTAGCATGGCTACCTGCAGCTACCCCTCCGTCTCCAAGAGTCCACCACGCGGAGAATGCGACACTGACGATACGCGCGACGCCTCATGGCACTGTTTGTGAAGACATAGCCCACAAGCTCAGTAGCCGACGATGCGCACCCCACGAAACCGACAGAGCACCCACGGAATTCGATGGCGTCGCAAGGCTACGAGGAAGAGCTCCTCCACTACTGGTTCCCCCCATCTGAGCGAGACGTCGAGCCACCGGGTTTTGCGGAGACCGATATACGTGAGATCTCGACGATCTTGGAGCGAGCTGGCAAGGCGACATGGAGTCGGGTGCCCAGGCTATACATTGTCCTGCGGTTGATAGATAAGCTTGATGCCATCGACGGGTTCGTGGAACATGGTGTTTCGGACACATGGTTTCCGTTTGATCAACGCAGTTTGCCAGAGAGGTTGCATGGTCATTCTGATCGCGCCAAGTTTCTTGAGACACAGAAGATTGTGTGCAACACGAAAGCGCTGAACCTCGAGCGGTCAAATGCTGGTCATGGTCATTTTCCGGTAATTGATCGCTACAAAGCATTCTATTATCATGAACCAGCTAACAGCCATATAGTAAGTATAATCCACATCTAATAGCTTATTCTGAAGCATACATATCACGCTTGACCTGCCTTTGAATTTGCGATCCAACCATGAGTACATGTAAGGACCTCTCCTGACAGTTATAGTGACGCAAGCGAAGTTCCTTTGCGAAAAGTCGGTGATCTTGGGAAAGGATCTTCTGGGTTTGTGGAGCGTGTCGTCAGCACTATCACACACCGAGAATATGCCCTAAAGCGTATACGAAGAGGCACAACGTTTCGGAAGGACAAGCAGGTGTTACGGGAGTTCGAGAAAGAACTATCGAACCTGAAGACTCTATCTCGAGGGCACATACACATCATCGAATTGATGGGCAGTTTCACTGAGCCCAAATATGTTGGCATTCTGTTTCCTGTGGCAGACTGCACCCTTGCCGACATTCTAGACTGTCCCGACGCTCAAAGTCAGAGATGGTCAATCCGAGCTTACTTCGGTTGCCTTGCCTCAGCATTAGGCTTCCTGCACGACAACAACATCCGTCACAAGGACATCAAACCCCAGAATATTCTGATCAAGGACGATGCACCTTTCTTTACCGACTTCGGAGTGTCCATCGATTGGACTGAGTATGGACAAAGCACAACGATCGGACCAACCGCCATGACCCCGCGCTATTGTGCACCTGAGGTAGCGGCATGTGAGCCTCGCAACACGTCTTCTGATATATGGTCTCTCGGTTGTGTGTTTTTGGAGATGTACGCAGCACTCAAAGGCGCGACAAGCAAAGACTTGATAGAAATCTTTACGACGAACGGCCAGCTTCAGCCCTATCATTCGAGCAGCCCATCTATCTTCGACCAATTACAAGGACTCGCAACATCGCATTCTGAGCATCTGCCGATCAGCTGGATCAAGCACATGGTGGCACCAAGACGCGAAGACAGATGGTCTGCACATTTGATTGTGGAACGGATTCGTGACTGCAGCGCAGATCCAGCTGCAAAGTTTTTATATATTGGCCTATGCTGTTTAGACAGTGACGATACAGCGGAAAGCGTGATCTCATACACCGAGCCGAGCATGGAGGATTCGAGTCAGAAAGTGTCTGATGAGCCAGGCAAGGATAATACCACACAGCAGGTGAACAAATCGGCCACCAGCAAAATCACCCCCATTCGACCAGCCGAGGAGGTAGTCACTGCCAATGCATACGATCCCACAACTTCTGTCACCTCAACTGACACTGATCTCGACGATCAACTCCGAACCCTACAAGTACACGAAAGAACGTCAAAGGTACCTCAGCGCGTCTTGAAGGTATATACGGAGTTTTTCAAAGGCGGAGATGGTCAAACCAAAATCCCAAAAGTTCTGGTTTCACAGGAGATACTGACAGGCATGAAGGAGTCTTATGTGGTAGAAGACAAGGTGCGTATTGCGCGTGACTGATCACAGAGGCATATCTGACGTTTCTGGTTCCGCAGGTATACAGGATATGTCGCCCACTCACAGGCAAAGAAGTTGAAGAAATCATCATGTTAAGCCGAGCATCGGACGACTTTCTGGACGATCACGGCGAGGGTTCGAGCACGGATACGATCCCATACATTTATCGAGTCCGGTCCTATCAAGATGCAGATGGGGAGGAAAGCGAAGCCAATCACAAAGTACCGACTGCCGATGATCGGGAACAAGACTATGATCTTAGCAGGGGTGTTTCACCAGGAACATCCGACAAAGATCGCTCAGACGACAGTCTTCTTCAGATGCTAGTCTTACGGTCCAACGTATTCTTTGACAAAGACTTTGGCTGTACAAGGTTCGAAAAGCATTTCGTCCTGGCAAGTGCAATAGAAGATCTCCGATACGAATTTTCCGAAACAAAAGACTTTTTCTATATTACTGGCTACCTTGGGCGGGTATGTACGAACCATGTACTTTTCATTTCTTCATTACCAAGCGAGCTGACACTTCGAAGAATCAACAATATGAGCTCGTCCAGAAGTCTCGAGATCGAATAAGACAGTTAGGTCAAGCTGTTCGTAGTAAGAGCTATAGCTCTAGACTTGAGGAGGATCGCAGGCCCGGCACACCAGGACGACAAGTTCGTACTAGCACGCCTAAGGAGCGCGATGCACCCACACCGCCGTTGGATCGTGGGCAAACGTTGCGCGATAGTACCAACGGTTCATACAGCTCTACACCCCTTACATCACCCAGTCAAACGCAGCATGAAGGCCGAGACTCGCCACCCTTGTACCATTCTGACATGCCACCGGCATCAACAGTCCAGCGCCGTTTTTACAGATATCCAGACCAAGCGGCACCAAATTCGACTCCGGCATACGCTTCTACATACAACGAACCCCGACCCATGTCTACTCCACCTAGACGAGCAAGTCATGCCACAAGCCCAATGTACAATGAGCCTCCAGCCACCCGCAGTCTGCATACTTTGGCCGATCGGTATACCCACAATCCGCCCGTTTTCGATGAGTGGGACAGTCGCTCGCCACCAATTGCTAGCTACGCCCCAGCATACAATGATCTGACTGACGATCAGCGACCTCAAAGAGATCTCAGATCGCCACCACGGACATCTGAGCAATGGGGCCCTATGCCACCGCCAAGACCGGGTTATGTCCCGATCTATCGGCTTCAGAACGATCGTCCTACATTTTCGGGATGGAGAAAGGCACACGATTGATGGTATAAGTTAGCTATCGGCAGTCAAACGAGTGACCGCGCTGAGGCTTGTTGAAAGTTTAGTCCAAAACCATGTATGCCGTGGAAGCATTGGCATACGAGTCCAGACGAGGCATCGAATAAGACATATACGCTCTTAGTGGTAGAGTCACGACCAAACTTGTCTCTCGATATTCAACAGAAACGAAGTCGAAGGGTCGTAGGAGTGCCTCTCCGCTCAATGCAATGAGAGGATAGATAATTGAAATATCTGCACAGTTTCAAGACGTGAGGTCTCGCATGTGAGCACTCCGACGACAGCGTTTCTCGTGTCTTATGTCAACGTCAATAGTAGATCGAACCAAGCAGGATGGAATGATGTCCCAAGTTCTAGACGTCCATTATACACATCGCGTTATCATGCCAACATATCTCAGATCATCCATTGTTGTTCAGTCTCTGCAAATGTCCCTTCAGCTAATCAGCCAACAAAGTACACTCACAATACTCCAACGCACTTCGTGACTCCAACCAGAAACGACAACCAAGCCACTATATCAACACTTCCCATTCTGATCCTGTGCGCAGCTCTCCACTCCCTCACATTCTGCACCGCGCCCAAACCCCCCTTACTCCCTTCCTCTCTCTTCTCATTCTTCGCACACATCACGAATAGATTCTCCACCGCCGGAGCGACCATCGGCACAAACAAGTAATGCGCGGCCGCTGCCGCCAAACCAGTGAGATAATACGTCCTTGCTTCTCCACTTACTCCATCATTCACACCCCAGAGATTCGTAATCGCAGACACCAGTGTGATGCCGTTGAGTCCAATTACGCTCCACACTCCGCGGTTGAAAAAGTTGACGAACCAGACTGGCGCAACGATTTCAGATGCGCGCGCAACTTCGGACGTGTTCTTTGGTGAAGAGGTGGGTTCGACGTCCTTGAGCATAGAGCGGCTGAGTGATGAGGTGGTGGGTGGGGGCGTGAGGAAGGAGGATGTGGTGATGTACTCCATGTATGCGTGAGTGAGGGAGGCGGTTGTACTGAGGACTGGAGCGATGCGGAGAAGCGTGAGGAGTGGAGGGGAAAGAGATAGAAGGAGGTTGGAGGACGACATTTTTATTGCTTTTGCTAAGCTCTGGATGTGAAGTCAAGATGTAGCTTCTGGTTGTGGATGGTTGAGAAGTAAGCTGGGTGCGATTGTGTTGATAAACGTGCGAAGTTTCAGTGTTTTAAGTATGTTATCGGGACGTACGAGAGTGCTCGTATAACGTGTTCAGTCGTTGAGATGTGATACGTTCGCTTTCATGATTGACCGAAAACACGAGATGCTTCGTATGTACCTCCGTGGGGTGTGGAAAGGCGGTGGTCTGACGAGGCGGCTGACATCGGAAGTGGCTGGAGGCCTGACGCCTCATACTCCACTTCAACCAAATTCGCAGAGACTGTCTCAAACAAGAAACTGACAACGTTTCTCAGACGACCTTTGATAACGAGAACTTGAAGTACGCTGATGCGAAACGACATAACAGCCGCAAAGCAGGCAGCGCCTAGTTATGAGTGGGGCCGGGACGCGCTCCTCATCGGGTTTCGCTCACATGATCACTCAGAATATGTCCAAGTGCACCAGTTGTTTCTCCCCGTCGAGATCTTCGTCTTGTGACCGGCGCGACGCTTGCTCAACAAAAATAATAGGCTGCACAGTGCTAATAGGGACCATTCTTCCCCACACGACTTCTTTACTGTAGAGTCTTGTTGCCCAAGTCTTCACCGATGCTTCTCAATCGTCTAGCTCACCGAATCTCCCAAGTTCCACGCACAGGCATCATCAGAATGGTATCTACTATTGTAGGCAAATCTGGTCGGGTATACATCCAGCGCGAGGTGCTCCAGGAGCGCAAAGATCCCAGATTGAACATCTTTAAAGCCGAGTACGTTGAGTAAAACCTAAGCTTAAACTTTGCTAAACAAATTTGAGATCTGAAGACCAGTATTTTGTCTTTAAACGCGTGTCGAAACCGTTCTTTAACCTGTCTTTACGCCTTGCAGCTGATTTCCTTAAGTCTTGTCGGCTCCGTATGCCTGTCGATCTTGACGAGGATGAAAATATCCTGATCTATCCATACTACCAACATACTCTACTTGAACTGCTTCGGGAAGATTCGAACGTGTCTGATACCGCACGGAAGAATATCCTGCATCGGACTGGACAAGCTATTCAAGAGCTGCACAGCAAGGACTGGATTCATCTTGGTACGTACGATTGCTAGTCTACATTCGATCTTCTATTCCGAGAAAAATCATGATTAAGAATTGATTTTGGCAGATATCAAGCCCGATAATATACTGGTCAACTGGACGCACGACGAAGCGGGCACTAAAACTATCACTGATGTTGCTCTAGGTGACTTCAATATCACTTTTGAGTGTGAGACAGGAGCTCTGATTCGCAATACTCATGCAGTAGACAATGCTATGTGGCGCAGTCCAGAAGGACAGACTGGGAGAGGCATGAGCAAGGCATCAGATATTTACTCATTCGGACTGGTCGTAAGTTACTCTATGCCATTCTCGATCATCAAAATAACTGACACTGGGCGGACGCGCAGTGCATATACGCTCTCGGGGCTGGAGAAGTCTTACTCCTCAACGACTACTCGTATCTCGTTGAGCATGGCATCCCCCCTGAACAAGCAGTTCTTACGCGCCACTTTGCGTATTTTGGACCAGCGAATGAGGGCCTTCTGAAACACGTTGATAGCAAGGCATGGACAGAGGCGCTTCAATCAGCGTCTCAAGTGGCGAAAGAGACGTTGCAAGAGCAACCAGTAATGAGCTTTGAAGTGTGGGGACACGAACTGGGAGCTGGGGCCCAGAAGATAATAGCTAGAATGACGAAAATAGACCCGAGAGCCAGGTCAACGATAGACCAGGTAATGGCGCATGCGTGGTGGCAGGAGGTCGTTTGACGAGCAAGACTTTGTGCCTGTATTCGTTTGAGAGCGGACATAATCGTCTGAGATGCTCCCGCATACTTCTGCCATACAAGTAGGCATGCGACAAAGACATTGGCCCTACCTCATGTTCTATAACATATACTACTTACTGACCTACGAGCTAATAAGATATCACACGCCACGAAGAAAGCACTACACCACGCCCATATCTCTTACCCTAACACTCAACCAACCTCCCGCCAACCCCCACTCTCTCCCCCTCTTCTCAATCCCGATCTCCAGTCGCCTTATCGAGCAAAACGACGTTTTGAAATGGGTGCACCGAACAGGCCATAAACGCTTTACCAATCTAGCAACACATCAAGGCACGGTTAGGTTCCCAATCATTCTGCTTGTCAAGAACGAGACGTCCTCCTTAGGTGTATCAATTAGGAACATTTCCTCACTCGTGAAATCGTTGCACGTCTTTGGCAAAAATAGTCCTGTCCGATTGATCACTCCCAACGATACTTCTTCTGTAAAAATGGTCATTTCTGTGCACAACTTCCTTTGGAGGCCTATTTCACGACTTAGGCTAGCCACTCCTGGGGACAATAGCATGACATCGTATTGGGGAGTAAACAGAACCACCATATCACGGATGCCGCTGTTCAGCTGCAGACTAGCCAACAGCGAAAGTCCCGAGAGGTTCGAATAAATATCAGCACTACTTTATGTTCAATTGCAACGGCATCGTACCAGGTCTCAGAGGCTGACGTGTGGAACAACTTCCAAAAGTTCTGTTATTATCATAAAACTCGCGCCCGGCAGGAATAGTTAAATCAACCATATCCAGCCACCGTTCTCTAGCCACTGCTTTCCTACTGTCTTGCTCAAGTATGTGACTACATTGTGTGGCTATATAAGGTCTAACAACGAACTGTTCTGTTACATATGACCATAGGACGTTGAAAACAAGGTTTGCTGTTCACTCAGCCCTATTTAAGCAACGTACCGGCGGATTAGTAGTTAAGTAGGTGACCATTAGCGAATACTCACTGTTGTATGTTTTTGTATTTTTTTTTGCCATCGTGTCTATGTAGAAGAGTATACATACAGATATGTAATCGGCGCCGAAGAGAAGGCTACGGCCAGGCAAGGCTGAAGATGTGTGGGTGCGCGCTGTGGTTGATTTTTCGTGGGGTCGTTGCTTATTTATGTTTGCACACTAGCTGTAACTGTTGATACGGCAAAGGCATCTGTGAATCAATACGGTCGTTGCAACGGCTATTGGTACTGACTGTGGTGACTGATTGATTGATTGCTATCGCTACGTGCGTTGGGTTTTTGACTGTTCGTGGTGTTACACGCGAGGTTTGTGTTACTAGACTATCCCACATCGACACTGTCGTGACGTGTCGCGGATCCTGCCTCAGAACGCTCGGATCCAACACCAGTATACAGTACGTCAACTATGGCTCCCAACAGTAACTATAAATATGTCTTCAACGTCTGCCTCTCAGCATATGACTTTACCATCCAACATGATAGTGTTCACTAACTACGAAGGAGCTGGGTTTAATGATGCACCGCACTATATATCATCCGAACCTTCATATGTGTACTATAAGCACTACAGCAGTGTATCATGAGACAAGAGAATAGAGTAGTCATGCACAAGCTATAGTCTTTTATCAAGAGTTAAGAATTACACATAGACCTTCGGGTTCTGACGTTATCAGGAGGCATAAACACGAATCAAACATGTGATGTTTTTCAGTATTAACATATGTAAATCAAGACGCTACTTCAGCTGCACTACGTCGCGGCCCATCCCCTCAATATATCTCCAACTATCTCACCCTTTCAAAACAACACGACCACCATCTCACTAAGCAAAACATCCTCTCTCGTACAACAACACAGTATCAATTGAAGTCGCTCTTTAGCTTAAGTCAACGGGTTAGTTGTAACGCTAGCACTCGCGGTCGTTGTGGGGAAAGAAGATTGTTCTGGAAATAGCTCAGATCAAGGCTCAGACTATGGCTTCGGAGAAGGCAGAGGTGAAGGAACCGGGGACGGAGAAGCCGCATTGCACGTTGCATCCTCGATCAATCCAGTGCTGCGATCGTACGGGAATCCGGTGCCCGTTGGGTCAGACATGGTTGCTGTCCAGAGATAGCAATGCCCTGTGAACCCTGGCTGCCCTTCTATGTAGGAGATGGACTGACAGTTGGTCGCTGCGCAGCGAGCTCGGCATTGCTCGAAGGTGCCTGGGCTGTCGTATGGAGTACCGTCGTAGGCTGTGTCGCAGTGGATCCGCATCATGCGTGCGCCGACGAGCGTGCAGGAACCATCGCCCTGTCCACTTTGGCCGCAAACTCCTGGCGCTGGTGATGGACTCGGAGAAGGCGATGGGAATGAAGAGAGACTTGAGGAGGGACTTGAAGAAGGCGACGGCGACGGCGATGGAGAAGCTTCAGGAGAAGGCGATGGTTTTGGAGAAGGTTCAGGGCTCGGAGATGGAGATGATTTTGGAGACGATTCAGGACTCGGAGACGGCGATGGCGATTGCTCTGGCTTAGGGCTTGGAGAATCCGGTACAGGCGAGGAGACAACAATGCTGGAGCTTACTGCAGGGGTCGAGATAGCACTCGACGACACGATGCTCGACGATACGATGCTCGACGATACGATGCTCGACGACACGATGCTCGACGACACAGCTGGCGGGTAGATAATCGAAGATACGGCAGCACTGTACGAGGCAGCTGGTGTCGAGGAGATATAAGCATAGCCATCGCTGGACGAGGCGGCTGGTTTTGAGGTGGTTGTGCTGGACGAACAAGGCTCGCGCTTTGCATATTGGGGCGCCGCATGCACTAAATGGGAAGCAGCGAAGACCGCGAGGACCAAGGGACCGAGATTAGGCATTATGATGGAACGATAAATTCAAATATAATGACTGTGGTGAATAAACAAACGAGTGTGGGGGGTACCGCAAAAGCAAGTGCCTGGAGAACATATTCAAAGGGGGATGAAGGGATGTTTTTGTACTAAGATCCGTGTTGGAGAGCCTGTCTCTATTCACCATCTTTCTTCACAGTAAGGTGCTCCATCGCATTGAGTCACTATTGATAGATATCATTGCGCGTGGCTTACTTAGAGCACAGCTGGAAAGCGCGTTTTAAGGCTATTTTGCGATCTAAAAAAGCCTCTAGCAGGCTCCAAATCAGCCACTGAGCGGAACAGCTAGCACTAGTGTGGAGATTTCCAGTGGGATTGGGCGATGATGGGTAACATGAAGTTCGTGGAAATTGGGATCGGACAGTGGGATCACCAAGAGATTCGCAATCTTCTAGCTTTACGCTAAAAGCCGCGCTTCCCCAGGGGGAACGGCTGGTAGCGTGCAATATTAACCGATACCGAGGAAAATATCGAAGTACCGTGTATGTAAAATGAGAACGACATTGTCTATGTCTTTTCACACTGTCTGACAAGCTCCTAATGTCAGTGTAGGCAAACAAGCCTGTAGCCCAGACGAGGCGTGCTCAGACATCACCACAGCTTTTGGTGATGCTCATGTTCTGTGCTACCTGCTCTCTGCATCACGCAGTCAGGGGTTTGGTGGCGTCCGCGCCATCGTCCCTAAGGTTTTTTGCAATACGAAATTGTGATGACGGGTCTGCGCCTAACTCCTGTGACCTGTTATGGACAAGTTCCAGTTCGGTGTGGGGAGTGTCAAGCAATTATACCATAAAACTTTTCGGAAACCTGAGATTCGATGACAATGGCGTCCCGTTCAAGCTAGAGGACTCTGATTTAGCTCGTGTATGATATTTTGTCGTTCGACCTCTTGATACACTATTGTAGTGCTTCTGGTACACTTGTAAAAGTTCAGATGATAGCTAGTGCGGTGCATCACGGGAAACCAGCTGCTTCGTACGTCCCTATTTCGTGTTGCTCACGTCCCGTCACCAAAATTCCTCGTACTGCGAACAGGAACAAACAGAGAGTCTTCGCGCGCTTCGATCTGTAGGGTGGCTACTCGCTGACATTAATGAGCCGACTCCAAGTTGCGAACGCAGGATCAAGCGAGAGACACGCAACGGGTGTCGACACCCGTTTTCAGTCGGCGCAATACCGCAAACAGGCACATTGGCGTTGTTGGTGGTGGCAGGGCAAGAGACAGCAAGGCTTCCCATTCGCTCAGCCCTATTTAAGCAACGTACCGGCGGATTAGTAGTTCAGTGGGTGATCATTAGCGAATATCCGCTGTTGTATGTTTTTGCCTTTTTTTTTGACGTGCAGATCTCTTGCTAACTTAGTGCGGTAGTGGATACTGTACCAGAAGCCTCACACCGTCGTCGGTCAACTGAAGTTTGCAATTACTATCTCGAAACAAGTACAGTGAATTATCTATCAAGGCCTCTCATGGAGAGCCCTTCGATGGTCTTCGCTGCAGTCACATCTGAAAAGTTCTTTGGATGTGTTGAATTGTTGTTCCTCAGCTTGATATCATACTCACAATATTGACCTATATGTAAGGAGACCTGAACGTATATAACTGCAGGATGTCAAAACTGTACGTGGTCTTATGAAAATATTTCTGTAAGGATAGCAGTACCCAAGCATATTCGTTCCGATACGGTTCCAGCATTTCCTCGATCCAATCACTCGAGTCATCCTTCCAAGCTCCGCACCCGAAAAGCGCTCTTGAGTACTCCCAGTAGCTTGGATACCATCCAGCAAACTCCCAGTCGATGACCACAAGCTTCAGGTCTGCCGAGGCCCATTGGAGTTGGCCATTCTCTGCCGTTGCTGGAGGGTTGCGAAACATGACGTTCTTCCGCTGGAAATCCGCATGGGTGAAAACCGGAGCGTGGTTCTGGAAGACGTCCTTGAAAGCGCGCGAGAAGTGCTGTGTTTTGTGCTCAGATTGGCCTTTGCTAGCGAATCTGGCGATCATAGCCTCGTTCAAGCCTGATTCGGTATCGAATGGTCCATTGAATGGCGTTGAATCATCCCCAGAGTCGAAGAGTGAATCTGTCAATCCACGGCGGTCAAAGCTGCAGTATCCTCCTGGTGATTTCAGCCTACGCATCTCGTCAAAGACACTGTGAAGCTTTGAGGCTACTGCCTCTTTTTCTGTGCGACCTATTTTAGACCATACAGAAGCTAGAGTAGGGCCTCTGATGCGCTCCATAACAATGTAGCTGTATGTGTTGTGGTCGGGTCCTGGCTTTTGGTATAACGCATAGACACGGGGTACAGGAACGCTTGATGAGTGTCGGAGGTATAGCATAGTCTGTCCCTCTTGCAAATTGACGAATGCGCCATATTTGACAACGAAATGATCTCCAACTCCGACGACTTTGCCGGACGCCCCCAACATACGCTCATTGAGGATCTCTGTCGCAAGTTCGATTTCTTCCGCTGTTGGCAACGTAGCAGGAAGGCTTTCCTCGTCAGCAAAGTATGGCAGGGTGACAGAGGTCATCATAGCGGCTATTGATGAAAGTCGAAGCGCGACATGCGCGCGGTTGATAGATTTATGTTTAGAAACTTGCGACGCTATTTATAAAGAGAGCCTGCACGAGCTAATACGCTAAGTCTAATACGATTGGCACAGAACAACCCACACTGTTCACCAACAGTCTCTACGTCCGCAACTCATCTGAGCGGGATGCACATGTCGAAATGATTCTGGAAAAGACCAGCAGTCAATTGTCTCGCTCTGTTCCTTTGATAGTCGAAGAACCGCCATTTGGCATGCTAACTTTCACTACATACTGTTCTAGTACTACATACTTCAGAACGTACCATGGGTGCATGGAACTACTAACCACCGATACGTGTTCAAACTTATAATAAACCTCAAGCATGAAATAACCGCACGATCCTGGAGGTCGAATGGATCATCATCTTGCAAGTCGAACCGCTCCCGGCTTTCAAATCCCACAAGAATGAAGGTGGCGAGGCAGATATACTACTCGACGAGCGATATGCTGACTATAGGGTAAAACTCTTTATGATGTAATGTAAGAGCTATAATGGGGACTATTGCTAGTCTTAAGAGGTGGCTCGGGATAATTTCCAAGGCGGGGTTCGAAGATGAATGGCAAACGATGCCGAAAAGATCGAGGCATTGATGACTTCCAAGATCCACTTTGGAAATGATCCCCGTAATGGAATGATTGGATTGTAACTTTAGTCCGCGCTTCACCTCCTAAATTGCTGTAGAAAAGTCCTGTACTTCGCCAGCTTCCTCGGCTGTTATGGAAATCAATTCATTCTTCTAGGTCGAATGGCCAAATCTCTCTGAGATCGAATCCACCTCTGATCGGCTCATCGTCGTCAGGCTGTTCATTGCCCAGTACTTCCTGCAGCATTCCCTCAAAAACTTCCCGATGCGCCGACTTAGTTTTCTCCCAATTTTCCAGAGGAACCCAGCCATCAGACGCAGTATTGAGCAGACCTGACAGGCTATATGTCTCAGCTGTTGTGCCGCTTCAAAAAGCCTGTACTCTTTCTGGTGAATCGCGAGCTCGTTGGATAGGGCGGGTAAAGGGAACGGACATTGCCCCTCAAGCCCGAGCTTTTCCCACAGTTGCGAGGTTTGAATCAGCCCTTCGCGGAAAGCAACAGCACCATCCTCCCATGTGCGATAGCAGTAGCGAAATGGCCGGAAATAAGCCTCTTCCATTGCCCTTGCCGCGGCCAGTTTCGGGGCCAAAAACTGAATGCATACATCGTATGCTTTCGCACACGCTTCGCTTTTGGGTTCAATTCGATCCTCGACTGAATGATCAGGAACAGGTTGGGCGAAGTCTGGTATTGCATCCGCATGCCAGAATGCTGGCTCAATGCTAGTTGACTGCCAGTCTATGATGGCCGACACAACCGTAGGATCCTCTTCTGAGACAAATATGTTTCTTTTATGCAGATCAGGATGAAACACCATGGGGCTAGCTGCATTCTGGATCCGAGGGTTTTTGACCATTTCCTTCAGCGTTGCGCGACCATAATCGAGCAGCTTCTTTTGTGTTTCGATAGATCCCTGATACCGTGGGCGTTTTGATACCGAGCCGGTTGGTGGAATCCTGGGGATTCCGGCGTCAATGAGGCCATCGCAATACTCGACGACATCTAGCCCTGCAAATGTTGCTCAGCGATTTCTTAGTCCTAACGAACTTGAAAGTGACTCACAGGGTCCTTGGTTTGGTTTAACATCATGATAGTACCCGGGCTGCCCGACGTTACAATTCCAATACATAGCCCCACAATGGGGACCAACACAGAAGTCTCGACTCAGAGGCAATTTTGAACAAGGTAGACATGGTGTGTCCGCGAAATACAGGCTTCCGTACGCGGGAAAGTTGAGGTCGACAATCTCTTTGAGCTTTTGGCAAATTGCCTCTATGCACTTGATCTGATCGCTTATAGTCATGGTTGGCCACTTTTCGTGCAATGGAATCCCTGATGCATGCTCCATGATAATGTATTCGCTACCAATGGTATTTGAAGCGTCATCGCTCCAGTCCAAAATTTTAGGAATAGGAATTTCAGTCTCAGCTTGTACTAGAACGCAATGAAGTGGTTAGTTAAGGATGCACTTATGTTCATTCGTCTCATTGTGGAACCTACAGTATTCGATCGTTGCAACTTCGGAATTGGTTGTGAATCTTGAGGGTCCTGCCAATGCAAAGGGTAATCTTGCAACGACACGTTTGGCATTATCAGTGTGAAATATGAACAATCTGTTGAAGCCACCTTCCTTCTTGATGTATGAAGTGACAGAGGTGGCGCCGGGACAAAGTGCTACCACCCTACGACATAGAGCGTCAAAGTCGAAACGTATAAAGCGCAGGTCTCGCTCCAGCGCATCTCGACTGAGCCACCTGCCACTTGTGTAGTGGTAGGGGTCAGATTCTGCGTCCCTGTAAGTTTCCTGGTCATGTGAAGAAGAGGACAGGCTGTAGAAGTTACTTACTTCCGTTGGGTGACTCCGTTATGTGTCTTGAAGAGAAGTACCTCGCATAACCACGAAATTGTCGGCGCACATCTGGGCAAGGACATCGAAAGTCCATTGCATCCACAGAACGCAACACTTCTGACGTTCCATGCGTATTCAGGTGCAGCGCGCGATTGTTCGACGTAAAGTGAGGTACCCTACTTGGAATGATGCGGCACATGAAACTTCTTTGCCCTGAAGAACAAATGTTTACCCAATCAAGCAAGGAGGCCTTCGTGACTAATATAATGGAAATTTGCGTTGGCTTGAAACATCTGCACACCAGTTCCAGCGCCTATATTGCTTTCTTTGTGTCCGTAATGGCTTGCAGACCGTTACTTTACAGATCTCATCAGCCTTTTGTCATGAGTCCTGGATCCACAGCAGCTGCACCGTTCCTTACAGTAGTTTTCTGTGTTACTGTTGTGCTCGATGCAATTCTGCGTGGAATTTGTCTTATGCTGTGGTCGGCAAGCCACGCCTGAAAATGAACACTTAGTGTGAGGTTCCGTGGATGCGTGGAGTCTAGCAGCACCACGCAAATCTGCAGCGCGGGGAACGGTGTTTGGGAACACCAGTCAGCGCTAGTCCCATCTCTGGGAACGAGAGGCATCACTCGACTACATTGAGAAATTCGATGTATTCAACGAGGTAAAGGGGCGTGAGGTAGCGTTTAGAACTCATAAGTCATTATGACAAACTTGGATAAGCAATTGCACACGAAATTAGACCACACCAAAACGACCTACAGACCTCTCAATCAGTAGCCTCAGTACACCAATCCCAGAGTCCATCCCAGTAGTCCCTCTTCCAGTTCTGAATGGTGTTCCCATGATCAATCCAGACTCCGTGTTCCTCATTGTAACACGGATACGCGTTATCGCTACCAACGTACAAGAGCTTGTCATCCACCATGACGATCTTACTATGACAGTAATGTACGCCATCATTGTGAAAAATACGTTTGACATAAAGTCGGTTGCGGATGACCTCATCCACACGCTTCTCATCAATCATGTTCAAGAACAATCCCGGGTTCTCCAGTTTTGCGTGCGCCATGCCCTTCATGCATATGGCGAGGCGCTTCTTGAACTCGGAGACCTTCGTCTTGTCTGTCCAGCCCGGTTTTGTGGCTTTCGGGGAGTTTGTGGTCAGAACAATGTAGACGCCGTCACCTTTTTTGGTGTCAATGCGCGCCAAAGCCCATCCGATCGCGATAAGAAGATCTGTTTATCCAAGTCAGTGAATGTGACTTTATGCAAGTAATAGTCAACCGTGGAGAGGTCGTACCATACGGCCAAATGGCACCGTCCCAGGGGGTATCTCCTTTTCTAATATGCTCCAGATGGTCGTTGAGGCCAAGTGAGTTCTCTTTGGGATTGTCCCTGCCATGCACACCCTTGATGGCCTTCTCAAAAGTGGCGTCTCCTATCTGCAATGTATCGATGAGCATTTGCTGGCTTGCGATCGTCAGCCTTGTCATCGTCAAGTAGATCGAGTATGGGACTTTACCTAATACAGACACGATTTTCGGCACTTTCGATGACGTAATTACGAGTGAATCGACTTGCCCAAGCGACCGGGTTGACCTGGAGGACTTTGAAGATTTCCCGGATATCTGGAACGATTACAGGTGGCTTCCCGGAAATAGATTTTACCGCGTTGTACAATGTTGCCATGAGTACAGCGTCACTGTCATCTCTGAGGGCAAAGTCCATCATCGCAATTGACTTTCCTTGTTGGTCCTTGGGCGAGATGTGCCAGAGTTCGTTCAAAGCAATGTCACGAACGGCGTCAACGGCCTGTACTGGGAAGGGGACTTTTGCCATTGTGCCATGCCAGTCACCGAGTCGACCAACTGTTAGCACCGGATACTGTCCCGATTTGGAAGGGTTGAAGCTCGCCAGAGGAGCTGCTACCGCGTTAGACCAGTTTGGTTTAGCGACTGAAAGATTGCAGCTTCGCAAGAAAGACCGAGTATCTGGTTTGACGTGCTTGTTGAGAAAGTCGAAAAAGTAGTTTGTGTACCTGTGAGCGGTGATGGCAGCATCGCCCTTGATTATGGCTTGATGATCAATGATGGCACGTTCTTGTCCCTTATACTCGTCCCAGTAGTTACCACCACCTGTCATGACGACTCTGCCGTTGACGACCAACAACTTACCATGATTCCAAGATATTGCCGGCAGACCTTCTTTGACAAAGTTGGTGATCTGGTCATGTAGGTGAAGCTTCTTTGGATCGAACGAAGGATCGATTGCATGGCTCTTGATGAACGCCTCGTTCTGTTGCACTATGGTATCGAGCGAACCACCCAAAGTCTGCAGCCAAGAAGCAGCTTCTGGCGATCTAAGTGAAGTTCAGAACATGTAACTGCGAAGTCATAAAGAAGTGCTCACCCTGGCTGAAAAGTTGGCCCGTAGTAGCCTACGTAAAGTGTCGTATTGGGCTGTGTGATGAGTGGAATCAAGTGACCAGTGGTTGATTCCCGTGTCCAAAACATGTTTTCAAATCTGGACTGGCATGACTGCTAATAAGTTTCGGCAGTCCTGTTCTCATCGGCTCCAACCAGGAACCGGATGACAGGCTTGATGTTGGATTCTCTTGGGATGCTGTTGACAACATCGGCGATGGCTTTTGCAACAGAATCGAGTTGTGCAATCGGAATATACGGCTTCTCTTCCGTCTTCCCTGTGAATTCAGTAAAAAATCCATCTGCAGGGTTCAAGGATACGATGTCGATCCAGCATGCAGAATTATCCCACGTTGTCTTGTCTGGTTTCTTCGAGCCAGCAAGTAGGACATCCTTGAAGGCCTACATAAGGTATTAGCATGCTCTTCGCCCTACACTAGTTCTGTGAGCTCTTCGACCTACTTGCTGCAGAGTCGAGGGATACTTGCACTCTGGCAGCGCAGAGGTGCGGGGTTTCTGCGCCTTGGGGGGCCAAGTTCGGAAAGGAATGTTAACATTGAACGTCTTCTTGTCACCAAGACCGAGCGATTCGTTCATGGTCAGCTCGAAGGCTAAGCCCTCAAGCTTTGCCTTCGTATCTTCAGTTTTACCATCGAGTTCTCGTAGTTTAGAGTCGAGATCATGAATTGTTGGAAGGTCCCCGGGCATCGTGGAGTTAATTTGAAGAACAACAATCAGTTGTCGAATATCACCTAGGTAATCACAAACCTCAAGCTTGAATCTGTGAGTATACCGCGCTTGCCGGAGGGAATATATGTCTGTTTCGCACACCGACGATCTGCACCAATTGTTATCAGCGCTCTCGCTTCCAGAGACTTTGGTGCAAACCCAGACTTGAGGTGGAATCTCGAGGCTTGAAATGGCAAGCTGATACTGGAAACAACTGTGCATGAGCTGATACGGAGTGAAACGAGAACACATGTTCATTGGTCGTGATGCTGCCTTCAGCTACAGTGGCTTGACTATGTCGATCAAAACACCAAGCCGCAGGCCAGTAATACCTTATTTCAGCTGAGATTCTACCAATACCTGACTGCAATCCTGATTTCAAACTCTATTGCGGCTTGATGCGACTCACAATATGGGCATATAGGCTGTCCACGGGTCCTGATCTCTGACGTTAACCTGGAATATGTCATGTCCCCGCATTTATGAATAATACGCTCTTTAGTTTCGAATGATCTGTAGGGTGCTACCTATTTGTTCATTTGAATGTCCTATATTGGGAGGAAGAGAATGTACAGGCGTTGGCAGACTATATGATCTCCTGTTCAGCTTTGACTCGAGCTGCAGCTTTCCACCACTCGATTAGGTGCCGTTCGTCTACCCTTGCAAACGCAACCACATGGTCATATCTCACATCCATCGCGTTTCAGCCCGGTTCTACCTACCTAGAAACTTCTTCGCATGCACATAACCCAGATAGGAAATCTCGCTACACTTCTGTGCTGGATGCAGGTTTCAGCTTGACCAGCTTCTTGAGGCGTTACCCTTCGCATGTGATATGATGATTGACTAGCTGATCTCGCCACCTAGGTAGACTTCAAGCCAGACATGATCCACGTATCATGAGGAACTGAAGCACCTATCAGAGATCTTCTCAAGTGCAGTGCAAAGCGAAACTCAGACCTGGGCTTTAACTTTGACGATCTCCCAAGTGAGATGGATTTCGTGGCGATTATACCTGCATTACACGAAGCGTAATGTCTCAGCATTTTCTATATGACAAGGTATAGAACACCATCATTCGAAACCCTCCTTTCAGACCAGAGACACTGAGCTGATCCAGAAACACGCTATCCTAAACTACCTAAACCTTGTCCTTCACCATCGCAGAATACCATACACAAAACCAGACAATGCAGCTCGTCAAGCAACACAAGTAGCAGAGCGTAAGATATAGACCCATATGCACCCAAAGACTCCTAGCATAGAATAGAAAACGGTGAGACCCCGCAAGGTCATACACAGAATCAGCGGCTAACCCGCATACTTCAGTCTTCTTCAACCGTTCTATACTAGGTAAAACTATCGACAAGTAAGCCGTAACGAGGTTTCTGGTGCATTAGCACTGGACCTGGCGCTAGAAGTAGTTGTTTCATCCCGTCAGTACGATAGTGATGTAGTTACCTAGACGTAGGATTTAGGACGATGAAACATGAAAATGTTTAAGTTAAGAACTTAGGTTGCTAACGCCGATACACAAGAAGCCAAGACGAAACTCTTGCATTCTTGTCGCCAGCGAATCTGCCAAGAAGGACTACAAAATCACAGATAGCACAAGACGTACATGTTTGTGATAGGTTCCGATTCTATTTCTATCACTATATGTATCGTACAAGATAGTCCTCTAAGACTATCCCAAGGTATATTCAACCATTGCGCTTCTCCTCTTCACGCCAACTGTACTCCTACTCCTCCGGCTCCGCCTCATCAATCGCCATCTCCTCCCTCGCGCCCCCATCCTCACACTCATGAATGATCTTCTTCCAGCCCAGCGGCTCTTCAGAATCCTTGAGGAACTCGATTGTGGGGAAATAGTGCTCGTTCTTTTTCATAGTCGCCACCCAGGGTACATTGTCGAATGTCATGACCTTGAGACGGAAGTACTCGTTGTCGCCAATTTTCTTGACTTCGCGGAGGAAGGTGGTCAGGTCAGGCGTAGGGATGTTGTTGACATGTGTCAGGAAGTTTGTCGGGGCGAGCTGGTGGGATATTAGTATCTTTGAATCTGTTTGAGATCGGACGTAATACTTACACCATACATGTATGCCGGGGAGCCGCGCGCTCGGCTGGAGATGTAGACATCGGAGTGAATCTTGCTGATTTGTTGGCGCACAGCTTGGTGAGGGCGATGGAGAGTAGCGCCGCAGAAGCTGACCATGCGGTCAGTCTCCAGATCCTCGGTTGCGACTGTTGAGACTTTGATGGTCTTTTCCTCTCGCTTGCGGACGATGACAGCGTCGAGAAAGTCATTGTTGTACATGACATCGAGATCTGGCGAGCGGGTGACGAGCTTGCCGTTGAGCGTGAGAAGAACGTCACCTTCTTGCATGCCGTCGCCGTGTCCAGAGTCGACCTTGCGGACCATGAATAGCTGGTGTCGCTCTGGGTCTGCAAGTTCGGTCTTCTCAATCCACTCTTCCGATACGCCCATGACGCGCGCCTGACTCATCTGTACGGTCTGGAACTCGACGTTGAGGATGCGAAGCTTGGGGGTTCTGCCGCTCTTGATCTCGTTGAGAACAGGCAGTAGGTTTGGCGTGGCGAGACCGAGGTGATACTCGACGTCCTTACCGCTATGTGATGTACGCTCGCCCAGATAGGTCAGCCACAGTGCTTGTACTGTACCGTCCTCAGCTATCAGAACACCAGAGCCACTATGCGATGCCTGGTTCGTGTCTACAGTGATTGCATCAAAGTTGGTCGCACGGTATCGCGGCGTAATAGCGCTCGCTGGAATGGCAACCGTGGTGATGTCGGTAACGACAGTCTTTGCAACTACAGGTCGAAAGTTCTGGTTGAGACCGAAGAAGATAGTCTCATCACCCTTCTTGATGAAGTCGGTGGCAAACTTGGGTGTCTTCACAGGCGCATTTACGAGCGAAGGGTCGTACTTCAGTACAGCGTAATTCTGTAGTGGATGCATGAAGACCACCTTTGCGTCAATGAAGATGCTGTCGGCAATGATCAGGGCGATGTCGCAGAGGTCATAGGGCAGAATTGCTCTTGAGACAATGACGAGACCTTGCTCAGCGTCGACTACGAGGCCGTAGCCTTGCTTGCTCATTTTAGGAAAGCCGTCTAGCTTGATCGGCATGGAGACGTGCACGCGTACGAAGCTTCGAACAATGTCGACAGCTTCGGGGTAGTTTGAACTCATTGTGACGAAGTTGGCACGCCTAGGGACTGCTGGTACAGCTGGTACTGGGTCTGCAATGGGCTTGAAGTCCCACAGGCCAGTTGTGTCGTTGCGTGTAGCAATGCGAATCTTTGCATGCCAATGTCTATCAACGGCAGTGATGCTCGTATTAGCAGTGTGCAAGTCCCGCAGATGTTTGTACTGTATGACAATGCGCTTTCGGTCTGGGATCTTCTTCATGACCTCAATGAAGGTGTCCAGGTTGGGAGTTGGCTGATTGTCAACTTCTTGGATCAGCCATCCTGACGCATAACCATCGGCAAATCTGAACGAGCCAGCGGCTTCGCAGACGTATACACCAGCGTTCTTTAAAGAGATAGCATACAGACGAGCTTGTTGATATGACAAGTCATGGAAAGATGCGCCTGCCACCGACACAAATCTGTCGGGTGTGATGTCGTGCAGGTTGCCTACGTCAAGCTCAACGTCCATGTTTTCACCAGCGCGTTGTATGGTCACGGAGATGGACTTGCCAACGTGATCATCAAGAATAGAGTCCAAGCGCACAAATTGTGTAATGAACTCGCCGTTGATCTTGATCAGGATATCACCCTCCTCAACCTTGCTTGAAGCAGGACCTTGCGGGAGGACGACTTCTGCCACCAGCATGCCGGTCTCTTTGGGGAACTGTGTGCGCACAGCCTCCTCCAAGTCAGCCGACAATCCTAATCGCCGACATTCGTCGAATGGTTTCAGCAACCATTGCGTCTGGACTGTGCCTCGTGCTACGTGCTCGCCGCGTCGGACAAGCTCGAGCGCCCGTAGGGGTCGGTCGAGGGGTAGGAAGTAATCGGTCGCTGCGCCGTCGGCTCGGCCACCTGCTTGCAAAGCTACTGCGAAGCCATCTCGGTTGACGACAGGACTGCCAGAACTGCCACCACTTGCGGCAGCTGCAGCCTGGATGTAGTTGGTGTTGAAATCGGAGTAGCCCTCGCCGTACTCGGGCGCATTACGATCCAAGCGACTGATGACTCCAGATAAGATACTCAGTTTCTCACCGGCATCGTTACCAACCACACGGATCTCGACACCGACTTTGGCGTAGTCGGGGCGCAGTTGGAGGGCGGAGAGGGGCATGTATTTAATGGCCTTGGGATCGAAACGCAGGATGCCGAAGTCGTGTACGGGGTCGCGGTAGACTGGATAGACGTCGCATTCTTCGTGGTTGTCGAATATGCAGTATCCTATAAATGGTCCTGCGCCGACAACGTGCCTGTTGGTGAGAATATAGCCTTTCTCGGCATCAACCACGAAACCAGTCGCCTCTGACGAGATGGCCGGATCCGTGTCGAATGAGCAAGTCTGGCAGAAATGAATAGACACGACGCTCTTCACGACGCCCTCGATCGTCTTCTGCCATTCCGCCGTGTCGTGGACAGCTCCTGCGATGGGCGCCGTAAGCGGCTCGTCGACGCTGTAGACACTGTGTGCATCGTCGGCAACTTCAAGCAGAGGCGACTTCGGTACGCCGTTGCGCGTATGTGTGTCCATTTCAGGCTTGATCTGCTTCATGGGGCGGTCGGTGGAGGGCGATGTTGGGGGCTGTTTGCGCTTGCTACGGGCTTCGCTCGCAATGCCATTCTGTTCCATGAGCGGCGTGGTGGAGACGGTGGAGAGGCGCTGAGTTTGACTAGCGCGATACGGCGACAACGTGAAAGACAATCGCTGGTGAGTGGTAGAGGCGGCGAAGAGTGGTCGCTGGGCTGCGCGATGGGTGAGCAGTAAAGGTCTGAAGGCGAGTGTAACCCGACCAGGCAAGGGCATGCCAGGGAAGAAGGCGCAGAGAGTACACGAGGCAGCGACGACTGGCGACCGCTGTAATGACAAGAGAATGCACAGCGACAAAGATGTTAGCACTGGGAAGACGTTGGCCAGGGTGGATGCGAAGGCGTTCCTGGCTTCCGCACTTGCGCCGCAAACCCCTGCTTCGCGGACATGTCATCGTTGCCGAATCTCCCCTGCGCCTGAACTGAACTCTCGTCATCCCTGTTCCCTACTCTCTACAAGGATTCGATGCACTTCACGACATGGTATGATTTTGGGTCTGATAGCATTGTATTTGAAAGAACCTCCGCTGTTACCATCTCAGATACCAATCTCTTGGCGCAGACCTGACCTCGATCATGTCGCAGCCCATAACCACAAAAAGGAGAGGCAGCAGAAAGCAACCGTCCGACCCCTTGAGAACTGCCTCGTGCATCAAGTGCATCAATTTTCCAAAGTGGGCTCCAACCTCAATCGCTTGTTACAACCTGCTTGATAGCACAGTGGAGGAAACCCGGCTCATCTAGACCTCCATACTGTCCTCGAGATCCTCCTGCTCGCCCATCATCTCCTGCTTGATAAGCGTAGCTGCATCGTTCGTCTTGCGTCCACCGGCCTTCTTCTTGACCGGGGAGTCATCCATGGCAGCGTCCTCGTCGGCTTTAGTCTTGCGCTTGCGTCCTCCAGCTGCGTTGGGCTTCTTGCTAGGTGTAGCTTCTGCGTCTTCTCCACCTGAAGCAGGAGCAGTATTGAGATCTTGGCCAGCTTTGATCTTCTCCATGTCGGCCTTGTGCTTCTCCTTGAGGCGCGTGAACATGCGACTGCAGGAGATGACACTGCGGCCGGCAGGAGTAGGCGTCTTCTTCTTATTGTAAGTTTATGGCTTAGTAATGTATAAGTGAGACTTACGCGGATCTTTTCGTCGACCTTGCCTTCAGTGTCGAGGAGCAGGACGAGGTAGGCTATCTTCTCGCTATCACTCCAAGCTTTCTTGCCTCCCGGGGTGTCGGCCATGGTGATCATGGATAATGTTGTTTGATTGGACAGTTGTCGATGGGTGTGCTTGTGTGGGTTTTCGTGCCGGATCGCGGGGGATAGGGAGATAGAAAGAAGGAGGTTAGAAGCTCAATAGATGAGATTTGTGCTTGCAGGAGGGCGGAAGGAAAGTCAGGTCACTCTCACCTTCATCTTGACGCTGCCCCACGCGGTGAGAGATCGGGATGAGATGGTGAGGACAATGTGGCCCTGAAATTTTTATCGTGTTTCACTGCTAACAATACTTTTATGTTTAAGCCCTACATAGATATATATGAAGGTCATTGATGTGTAGTATTTCCTGTAAGGAAATACATTGCGGTACGGTGCGGAAGAACTCGGTCAAAATATGTTGGCCCGCATGCGCTGGTCGTTTTGATCCGGCGCCTCTGACTCTGGCAAGTCGTATGGCGCTGGACATGATTCAGGATCAAGTTTTTGATGGTACCTCTCTTTCTGTTCCAGCTACGTGTAGTTGAGATCGATCGTTTGTTTGCCCAGCTTGAATTGACGGCTAGTGGCCGACCCAAAGGCAAACACTAGTGTTTGGCATTCAATACTCGCTGGCAAATGAATAGAAGTATTGCTTTTATTTTTTACCACTAATCCACCGTTGACAACAGTGGTTGGAGTAATTGGAAAGGGTCCGCAGCCCCAACAGGCAGGAGATCACGTGCACGTGACCGATGCGCTAGTGTCGGCGATAGCCGTTCATAAGGTGGCCTGCGGCTTGCCTTTCTTCCCCAGACAACGACTCACCCTTCTCCCACATCCACCACTGCTGAACAACGCACCACACCACACCATACGCCCTCACGCCACCGTAAACTCCCACAGAATCACACAGACTGCGGCGCCATGTCGTCGTCGGTCTTCTACAAATTCAAGAACGCCCGCGAGCCGGAGCGCATCACGTTCAACGGCACCGCCATCAGTGTCTTCGAGCTGAAGCGCGAGATCATCACCCTCTCCGGCCTCGGCGATGGCACTGACTTTAACTTGCACATGTACCCCGAAGATGACTTGAACAGCGAGTACAAAGATGACACCAGCCTCATACCGCGCTCGGCCACAGTCGTCTGCGTGCGGCGGCCGGCACCACGCGGACAGGGCCGGGCGGCGCGCTACGTCTCTGGCAAAGCCCCAGTGCGCGCCATCACCAAAGATGCGAGCAAGCCCATGGCGCCGCTCACCTCGAGTGCTGCTGCCGGCGGCGCGCTCACCGAAGCAGATGCTGAGGCAGCTTTCCTAGCAGAGTCGGCACAGGTTTGGGATGCACAGAAGGAGTCGCTGTCACATGTAAAGCCTACATACAACAACAAAAATAAAAAACCCGTCGTTGTCCCCAACCATGACCCGCCCCCAGGTTATGTCTGTCGTCGTTGCAACGTCAAGGGTCACTGGATCCAGGCATGTCCTACCAACGGTGACCCCGATCACAAGCCAGTCTTTCAAGCAAAGCGCACAACCGGTATCCCACGGTCATTCCTCAAGACCGTTGAGAAGCCCGTCGATGAAGAAGCAGCAAAGGGCATCATGCTCAACGCCGACGGCGAATACGTACAGGTCATGACGGACACAAAGGCATGGGAGAAGTTCCAAGAGAAGGCCAACGCATCGAAAGCACAAGCTGCCAGCGCAGACGCAGCAAGCAAGGAAATGCGGGAGAGGGGACTGGAGTGTCCGATCGACAAGCGGAGATTCGTCGACCCAGTCAAAACACCCTGCTGTGGTAAGACATACTGCCGAGAGTGCATCGACAACGCACTCGCAGATGGTGATCTAGTGTGCCCGAACTGCGGGAAGGAGGAAGTCCTCATGGACGATCTTGTTACAGACGAGGAAATGGTTTCATCACTAAGTGCATATGACGCCGAAAAGGCAAAGGAAAAGGCAGAGAAGGAGGAGCAGGCAAAAGCAGAAACGCAAGCAGCTGCAGCTGCATCACAAAAAATTGAACCTGTTCCAAATGACAATGACGAATCAAGTATACCTGCTGCCGAGACCGCTGAGAAGTCTGCTTCAGGCCAAACGGGTGCCGGATCGGATTCAGAGGGCTCCACAACGTCAAAGAAGCGCAAAGAAGCGCCCACAGACATCATGCCCCCGACCGCGCCGAAAGCAATGCGCCAGGAAGCCTCGAACCTCGAAAAGGACTTCATGCAACAGATGGAAGCCCTCAAGAACGGCCAGCCGCCCATGATGCCTGGTATGCCCATGATGCCCAACATGAACATGGGAATGGGGCCAGGCATGGGCATGCCGCCATTCATGAATGCAGCTGGCAGCATGGGATTTCCAAATGCCATGCAACAGCAACAGCATCAACAGCAACAACAGCAAATGGGCGGCTATGGAAACATGCAGATGATGGGCAACAACGGCTTTGGGATGCAACAAAACATGCCGTTTCATCCTGGCATGAACATGAATATGAACATGAACATGCAGAACGGAATGGGCATGGGGATGGGCATGAACATGCAGGGTAACGATGCGTACGAGAGGCAGCCTGTCAACAACCGGAACAGGAACCGGAGGGCGAGGGCGCCGGATTACAGGTACCTCTGAGTGGGGACGGGCTGTGGGGATGGGGAAGGAAGAGGAGGGGAAGGGATGTGTCCTTGATGTCATGAGTGCATGCGGGATGGATGGCTCTGGCTTGTATTTTACAGTGAGCATACAACGGCGCCATGGGACGCGATGCGATGTCATCTTCTGTATTCTTTGCAGATTCTCAAATGAAGAATAATTATTACAATCATAATTGGACCTGTGCTCTGTAACCCGTGGTTTGATGTGAAATTTCCTGCTCTCCTTCTTCCTGTTACCCTACAAAAGCTTATACAACTCTTCACAATTCAGGAAAAATGTATTGTCTATCAGGCCATGCTGATACATATCTACCCACGTGCGCTAATTTGCAGAACTACAACAGAACAGAACATACTCGAAGCACGATACCCTGTGTATGTCTAGCTTTTACAATGTCCTTGCATATACACACACGAGGACAAAGAACATACATTATATGTGTCTATCGCCATTGTCACCTCCCTTTGACCGTACATACATTGTTCACACCGATCACTCACTGTAGTTAACATTGAACATATGAGCGCTCAAGAAAGAAGACGGCTGTCTGTCGTCTGACGGACGGATAGGCGTAGAGCTTTTCATAAAGAGAGAAAACGATTTGTTGTCGATCAAGCATCCTAGTCAGTTTTGTGCGTATACGCCGACTCTGAGATTCCGCGTCTTCCGAAGGTGATGTGCAAGTAAACTACGCGTGCAAAACAGTGAGGACAGGATACTCGCGCGTCTTTTATGACGTATAGTCGTGAATGTATCTGCCAGAGAGGTATGCGCGTTCGCAAGTAATGAATGGAGTCGCGGGGAGGGCGGCGAGAAAATGGCTCAACCGGTGCTGAACCGCGAGGATCCGTGACGCTGGTGGACAGCACGGCGCGAGATGTAGAGTGTTTCTTTACGTCTAGTATGAGCGACACGTAATCGGTAATCGCATGGAGGTGAGTTTCCACTGTGCGCTGCCTCGACATAGAGCGCTGAAGACAGGCCCATCTGTCAGGGCATCCAGTGGAGGCTAGCTAGATCGGAAAGGAGACAAACAGATCTCATCCGACACAAGGCGAAAGATGACTGAGTAGGTTCCGACTAGCAGACTGTCCTGTACACATGTGTTCAAACAGTTCCCTGTCGTCGAAGGCTTGTGGTGGTATGTCTCCAAGCTGAACGCTGATGCTGATGCTGTGCTTGATGCAGATGTGCGACGGGGCGTATGTGTTGGAATGAGGGCTCCAGTTGAGGAAACCGCTTCTCTCATGTTGTACATGACCCCAGATGCCGTAAGGTGACTTGCGTGGCTGGGTCCAGCATAAGCACTATTCAATGCAGTGCAAAGTGATGATAGCGTCTGTTTGAAGCAGTGCAAGATTCCAAAAACTGTAGTGCACTGCTGAACGTGATCGAGGTTTCTGGACTAGGACAGAAACGAGGCCAGAGTCGTCTGTCTTGTTATCAGTAGCCTGGAAGACAACAATATGTTTCTGTCTGATCCAAGTCCGCCGGAAATCGTTCTTTGGCCTCCAAGATCTCCTGTCCGTTGCGGCGCAAGTTATCGGTATCGATGGTGCATGTTATGACAACGAGATAGGTGTGCTTGTATTAACGTATCATGAGGACATCCGCATTTTCTGTAGCGCTGACGGTTGCGGAAGTTGTCTTGGGTCTAAATTAGCAGAGAGATACAGTGTTACACCGCTGACCCGGTACATCTCAGCCAGAGTGTTGCAGCGCGCAGATTAGACTTCGAATTGTAGAACCGGGTGTCTAGATGAAAAGAAAAGCATTGAAGACGGCTGCCGTGATCCGTTCCTGCGTCGTGGCTATTTTCGGCAGGTTGACCATCATGGCGCTCTTGTTGAATGTCCTAAAAGTGATGACAATTAGTGTGGTCCAAGGCACTCCGGTCGTTGGGCACATTCGGCGACGAAAGGGCGTACGTCGCAGCCAAGCTGACTCGGTGTAGTTCCAAGGCTTCTGTATAAGACAGCTAAGCACCAGATCCCGAGTGGAGGAGAGATAGGAGAATTGTCGCCAATGACACTGCGCTGGGTTACTCAGACCCGTGGTCACGGTTCCGAAGCCGGACGCAGGGTCATTGGTTGGGCGCGGATCTCGTGCAGCAGCGAAAACGTGTAGGAATTGCCAACGACATGGCACTCTAAGATAAACAAACATGTATCCCACATCGCCGGATGTTATGCTGAAATGCTGAGAAATGGCAATATCGAAATTGCTGGACGGTCGCTGGCCAACGATGCTGTGCGACCAGAGCTGCCCCACGCCAGTGTCGACGTCGTGCCCTGGCGACACCTCCGCAACCCCACTGGTCTGGCTCCAGATGGACTGCTCACATGTTTCCGCGACAGTCCCTCAGCCCAGTGGCGCGGGCGGGTCGCGGGAAGCATGTTGACCTGCAGGCGCCCACCCTGCTGCATGCCACTCTCGCACGGGTGGTCGTACGGGAGCGCAGTATCCTCAGCTGCTCATGCCACACTGGTGGCTTCAGGAACGGCATGCGTAGATTGCATTGTCGCGTGTCAGCTTGTGCGACCGCGACAGTTGCTTGTGCTCGCTTCTGGAACATGGTCTCGCAGTCAAGTCAGGTTCGAAAACCGGCGCATCGCACATGATTCTGTGCTAGGAACCGGTGCTCAGCAGAGGCAGGGCTGGGCAGGTGGGCCACCCAATTGGAGATGCTGTTGAGACCGCTGAGTCCTGATGATGGTGATTGTGTGGACACTCGGCGACTGCGCATCGAGAGTATATGCCATAAACTGTGGTAGATGGCTTCAGTAGGCCAGAGCTCGCCGTACCACAATGGTAAGCGCGCCGTGTTACCTCGTGTGCTTCGAGGCTCGCGATGACTTTCACGTGATAGACCCCCAGAGTCGGGAGGCTAGCGCATGCACGTCTCTCTTCTAGAAAAGATCTCATCGCATGGACACAAATCTCAACGTCGCGCGGACAGCATTCTGGGAGGCTACGACGCAATGGTCGTCTCGAGCATAGCCGAAAATGCATCCGCGGTACCGCAGGTGTCAAAGACAGCCCGGCATAGCGGCCGTGGATGTGCTCATGGTAGCTCGTGACGTCTGTAGGGAAAGATAAGTTAGTGTTGACGCCGATGGTCGCCCTGCTGCCGTGTGCTAGGCGCGCCCAACCTCATCAATCATCATAGCCAAGCAGCGCGACTACCGACGGCGTGCTTATCGCTCCAACGTAGGCACATCGCATAATACTTCGGGATGGGCAGGGTGGCGCTCGCGAAGAGGGACGTTTGAGGTCCTTGGTCGGGCGCAGCACGGCGACGGCGACGGGTGAACTGGGGCCAGTCGGCCTAGTCGGTGCATGCACCCAATCAGCGGGCGTCGACCTCCTGTCCAGAGATAAGGTCCTCTAGCCGATTTGTGGTGGAATTACAAACTCGCCAAGGCTCCCGCTGACGATGAAACTGCAATGTCCTCTCTATGCCCGTGAAGGCCATATTGGGCCGTGGGAGTGCGATGCGCTGAGCGATGGCTCGCGAGGGCTCCCCTACCTCGAGTCGCGCGACGTGGCTTTCAACAGCGCTGCATCAAGGCTTATCGCGTGCAGCCTCCAGCGCGCCGGACGCGGCGAGATAAGGTACATGGAACAATGACGCATCCAGCGACCAACCAGCACGCCGACCGGCAGGCCAGAAGAACAAAGCTCCAGATCTCACGCGAAACCCCACGGCCCTCGCGGCTGTGGGTGATGCACCTCGTCTATTTTGCCTCAAGTGTGGTCCGTGGACATGGATAGATAAGAGTAGTACCAGGTAGCATCTCCATAAAGCGCCCCGGCCACGCTACCCTAGACAGCGATAGGGCTCCGATTTCTCCCATTGCGGACGTATATTACTACCGCTGCTCCAGCTCTCAATTCATTCCCTTCGTTCTTCCCCAGGCTTGCCTGACATTCAACTATCCTCTTCACCTGGGACACCCTCCCCTGATTCCTGAACCACCGCCAACTACCCAGGAACTCAGACGTCAGACACCATGTCGTACTCCTGGACTGGTCCGCCGACCGAGTTCAATGGCACCAACGAGATCACTGGCGGAGACTCTGGTATGCACACCCTCATGTACCATTCGGCGCACGTGCCGAGCGCTACACCCGTTCGTTGCGCAACTCAACTAACAGCAACTCAGTCACCGAGAACTTGAACCAATGGTTCAACCCAGGTGACCAGGCCTATATTCTCGTGGCCTCGGCCATGGTCATGGTCATGGTGCCTGGTCTCGCGTTCCTCTACTCTGGTCTTGCGCGCAGAAAGTCCGCGCTCTCCCTCATCTGGGTCTGCATGTTCTCCGCATCCGTCATCACCTTCCAATGGTACTTCTGGGGCTACTCGCTGGCTTTTGGTCCGTCGACCAACGGCTTCATCGGCAACCTCGACAAGTTTGGTCTCAAGGGCGTCCTCGGTCACCCCAGCCCTGGCTCCCCATTGATTCCTGAGCTTCTCTACTCCTTCTACCAGGTAAGTTACCAACGATGCAAAAGTGAGGGACCACACTAATAATCGCTAAAGATGCAATTCTGCGCTGTTACCGCTGCCATTGTTGTTGGTTGTGTTGCCGAGCGCGGTCGCCTTATTCCTATGATGGTCTTCATCTGGCTCTGGGCCACGGTCGTATACTGCCCCGTCGCATACTGGGCATGGAACTCGAACGGCTGGTTCTTCGTCTGGGGTGGACTCGACTACGCTGGTGGCGGCCCCGTCGAGATCGTCTCTGGATGCACCGCTCTGGCCTACTCTATGATTCTCGGACGTCGCCAGGAGAAGATGATGCTCAACTTCCGCCCCCATAACGTCTCTCTCATCACCCTCGGTACCGTCTTCCTGTGGTTCGGATGGTTGGGCTTCAACGGTGGCTCGGCTTTCGGTGCCAACCTTCGCGCTGTCATGGCTTGCTGGAACAGCAACTTGACTGCCATGTTCGCTGCCATGACTTGGGTTATCCTCGATTGGCGCCTGGCTCGCAAGTGGTCGATGGTCGGATGGTGCTCAGGTGTCATCTCCGGACTTGTTGCTGCCACTCCCGCTTCTGGTTTCATCCCACCGTGGGCTAGCGTTGTTCTCGGTATCACCACTGGTGTCGTTGCTAACTTCGCAACCAAGAGTACGTTTCACCGATATTTTTGAAAATCCATTTGCTAATCCGTGCACAGTCAAGTTCTGGATCAAGATCGACGATTCTCTCGATGTGTTCGCTGAGCACGGTGTCGCTGGAATGGTTGGCCTTTTCTTCAACGGCATCTTCGGTGCCGACTACATCATCGGACTTGACGGCGTCAACAACGGTCTCGAGGGTGGTGCGATTACCGGTACTCCCGCAGCCATCTACAAGCAGATTGCCTACATCGTCGCAGTCACCGCCTACTCGTTCGTCGTCAGCGCTCTCCTCGCCTTCGCCATCGACAAGATCCCCGGCCTCAAGCTCCGCGCTTCCGAAGAGGCTGAGCTTCTCGGCATGGACGACGACCAGCTCGGCGAGTTCGCATACGACTACGTTGAGGTCCGCCGTGACTACCTTGCATGGACACCAGCTAAGGGCGAGCCCATCGATGGTGAGCACTCGGTCCCCCAGGGCGAGCGCCACGGTATCCCACAACACAGCCAGATGCTCGAGGGCAAGGCACCCAGCGAGAACGACTCTGGACACGAGCACACCGGCATTGGCGGCGACCGTCATGCCGTCGCAATGGGCGCGGAGCACGAGAAGCATGACCTCTCTGCGAGGGCCTAAATCTAGACTCTTTTGGTTGTTTTGTGTTTTGCCCTCCTGCCAGATACCACATTGCGCTGCGCTTCCCTCTGCTTTGACAGCCAAGAGCGTCATTTGAACTGTACATCATCACACATCATCATTTTCTTTTCAGTTACACAGCCTCTTCGAACATGTACGTCGAATGGATAAAACACGGTTTATAAAGTGTATATCTTACATTAATTCAAGAATGATACCATAACTATCAAAATATCTCATCATATTCATGCACCATCTGTCTCGATCAACTAACTACAACAATCGATTATCACGCGCAAGTCTGCCAAATACACAGCCCCCTTGCAATGCAAATACACCACCAACTTACACTACCAATTTCGCAAATGGACTTAGAGCTGAAACCAAGCTTTCACCTACCCAGTAATATATCCCCAGCTTATCAAGTCTACCGAGCCTTGAGCGCTTCGCTGCCCAGCAACATGGCGCACACACGCCAAGACGGTCCTTATCTTCTCCCTTTTGCCTGCTCCGCACGCACGCACGCAGCGATCGAGAGATCGAGGGAGCGGGAGGATACAATATGGGAGGATGATTAAGAGGGGATCAGCGGGAAGGGGGGACTTGGAGATTTGAATGACGAGTAGAGGTGGGAGGTGGGAGGTTGACTTGGCATCTCGTGCGCTGCGCGAGGTATACACGGATAGCGGACAAGACTGAATTCAAGGACGTTGCTTTGCACATGCCCTATCCTATCTCCCACATTCGGACTCATACCATCGCACAGTACAATCCATCTACACAGTACACTCTTTGTCTCACTCTCGCCGACATTGCGATGACACTCTAGCCTATTCTTAATCCAATCACAGTCAACACCAAGGTCTACCACCCATTGGACGCGTCTTGTCCTGTCGTCGCCGATCACAGCCCTCGCCTTCCCTAGCTCATTTCCCAGTTCGCGGGTCGTCCGTTGTCCTTATCTGCGGGCGTCGATGTGGCGCGTAGCTGGGTCCAGAACTGTGGGGGAGCTGGGACGGGAAGGGTTGGCGTGGGGAACGGACGTCGGTGGTGGGTATTATTCGTGTCCCATTTCTACTGTACATGTACATGCACATGCGCGCATGCGTCTTCTAAAATGGATCAAATCATTGCAATAGGAGGAACGTGATAGGAGGAAGCATGAATTGATGTTGTCTTGTCGCTATCAACCAAAAGGGTATATGAATATATGAATGAACTTTTGTTCGTTGGTTAATGAACACAGAATGGAAAGGGGTTGTCCTATACTAAGACGAGGGCCAGCAAGACTTTCTGCGACACTGCATTGTTCAGGAAGATAGCTGGGATGGCGGCACGGTGAGCGTTCTCAGTCCTAGAACAGCGCTGTTCCAAGCAGTGTACCACCCAGCAAGCCAGCAGCAAGAGGAAGGCCCGCACCACCGCCATAGCCATAGCCATATGGTCTACCGTATGGCCCAGCAGGTCGTAGTATGCGCACATTAGGATTCGAGTATGGGCCATACGGATTGTAGCCGTACGCTCCTCGAGGCGCATAGGGGCCGCGCGGTGGCTCGATGTAAACGTCGCGGCCTTGCTGGTCTTTGCACAGGAATTGCGGCTCGCCTGTCTCGATCGCCTTCATAAGTGCCTGACGTGCTCGCAGGTGAGCGAGATATGCTTGGCGTTCCTGCTCTGCGCGGCGGACGCGGTGTTGTTCACGCTCCTCGTGAGTCTGTCCGGTAATCTTGTCCTTGAGCTTGCGGGAGAACTTGCTCAGGCCGGTAGGTCGGTCGCCGGCTGCATTGCTTGAAGACTTGCCCTTGGATGTCGGTCTTGGTGGCAGCTCGTCATGGTCGGAGTCTTCGGCTGTAAGGTCTTCCAATGTCATGGTCCTGTGCATGCGGGTGTGTCGTGCGCGCTCTTCGGGGCTGAGTGTGCTGAGGAACTGCTCGTCATCGTAGGGGTGTACCCATGTACTACGTGGTGGGTTTGCTCTGGTATCGACGAAGAACTGGTGCTGCTCCTGCTCGTCGAACGATCGTATCCAGCCTGGTGGCAGATCGCGCATCTCGTCTTCCATAGAGCGGCGTCGATCAGGAGGTATTCCATTCCTCTCGAGTCTATGCCCAGGCCCGTCTGTAGATACGCGCCGGATACCGGGTTCTGGTGCAGACGAGCCAGTGGCGGCCTCATAGGATGGCGGTGGTTCGCTCGGTGCTTGAGCGCGGGACATGATGGTTCGTGGTGAGAATCGAGTTTCTTTGCTGTGATGAATGATCTATTTATTAACGCTGAAAAGTACCACGCGGAGGTTTATAGGGTTATTGTGAGTGCAGCGAGTTAGCAGTGATGTATGAAATGACAGTGACGATGAAGTGTGGCGCTCCAGCGCTTCCGGGAAGCTTCGATGACGTTTTTGGAAGAGCGGCTGTGGCGGTACAACCCTGTCGATCGACAGGCGCATGTGATCCTCCGACGTCTCGAACATGTCCACACCTTGTGACTATCCGCGAACGGACTTGATGCCGCAAACAGATGCGGCCTCATCAGCCTTGAAGCACGCGCGATTACAAGTACCAACGGTTATCTGCGATTGCCACAGCAGCAAGCGCGATCAGGCGCCCATCGTTCTGGCAGCTTCTCTGCTGCCCTCGGATTCCGCCGAGCGCGTGCTCGTCGTCACACGGCGTTAAACCTCCAACGATATGAAGGCGTTTGGTTGGAGAGCCTCCGGTCATAAGAAGAAAAAGTGGAGATTGTTTCGGCAGTCATCGACGCTGTCCCTTGCGTTTACGTCGCGCCTCAACCATCAAGGATGCGACTGCAATTCACACTTCCAAGGTCACATCCACAATGATTTGCAGTGTGGAACCGATGAACGTCCGGTACATCAGCATGGATCTCGCAAACTCGCGTTGTACTTGTGCCGAGGTTCAGGAGATTGTGGTCATTCACGACCACAGAGACTACCTCAACGCTGGCGGCATCATGTACCGCACCATGTTTATGCCGAACCACAATTGTCCTTGACGGAAGGAACCAAATCCAAACGTGCTCAGGCGCTGCCTCTACAATCTTGGTTCGCAAGAGAAGGTCATTTCGTGCTGCACCCCGGATTTTCTCCAGCAAGGGACTGCGCATAGGTCATGAGGTGTCCAGCAGCCTTCCACATCAAGTGAATCACTCTTGATCAAATGGAGCGAAACATGAAGCCTCATGGCACAATTTGAGTCTCGCGGTCATAGACGCCTGCTCACTGTCTGGCCGGATGTTCATATCTGCCACCGACACCTAGCCTTGCAAGCAGATTGTGCATTGCGCACCCTTGCCGACGTAGGTCATTTCCCCCCAGACGATTGCTGACGCAGACTAGCATACCTTTTGTCGCAATACTTGATAGTATCATTTTACAGTAGTCCTACAATACAACACGTACCCGCGGTACGTCGAATCCAGACAATCTCGACTGATGAGCCACACACTCCGCTACTCGCGAAAGGGGAAGCGAACTTGTCATAGAAAGAGTAGTGAAGCGCCATGTCTTCAGTCCAATCCTGCAGCTGAGCCGCAAAGCTCGGCGCATGCCGTTCCAGGTATCCCAAGCGATTTTGTGTACCGTTACTCTAGTACCTGCATAGTAATGTCTCGCCTTGCGTAGCCTCGCCGATGTCCAGGATCCTGCCACACCCTTCACACATGAGCCATGATGGTCGTCATGTCTCGTAGCTAATGCACAACCTGCCTAAAGAGAACAGGACGGCGCTTTTCACATGCAGCATTCTTCCCAACCGAGCATTATGTTACCAATTTATGAGTATATAGGGTGGTTGAGGCATCCTGGCAACATAGCCCAGCAACTGTGCATTCCACGGTGCATTCCATCAACACGCAATATTCAGCCCGTACATGCAGACACGTTGATTTCGCTGTCTTGTCTAAGACCCACACTTTGGTCTCAGTTACACTCTTTCCCTCCATACAATGGCGTCTGGTGTGGCGACCATGGCGCATCTCTTGCTAGTGCTCGCCCAACTCTCCGCCGTGTGCGGTCTACCAGCTGGGGGAGCATTTCAAGAGCATAGCGATTTGGACGAGCGAGAAATTCCGACACCAAGCAGTTTACCACCGACGACTAGCTACAGTACCGCTATAACTTCCTTACAATCAGTCTCGATATCGATCCTACCCTCCATAACTGGTGTACGTGTCCTGATTAGTCGCTACGAGATGGGGGTCGATGAGCTCTACTGATAAATCTGACAGAGCATCCTCACAGGATTACCTCCTGGGGGCATCTTCACAGAGGATCCTGTCCATGGCCCAGGGAACACGAACACTCCTTCAGCGACGCCTCTATGTCCTGCTGAAACACCACTCGATCCTGGCGCGACTGAACCGATACGGCCAGCCTCAGCCAACATTTTTCAGCCGATCGCGACTGGATCGCCGGCACAATCCATCCCATTTCGTGGTGGTCATTACGTTAAAAAGCAGCATATCGTCGATGGCGATGTACCAATCCAGACGAACAAATTCTATGCCAACTTCTTCCTCGGTGGTCAAGGTAATCCGGTCTGGAGTCACCCATACCACCTAGTTTGGGCGAAAGGCGGAGGAGAGACCGGTTCCTATGGTATGGCTATCAGTCATACAGAAAGAAGTCAATTTGCGTACGGACCTCCTGAAGCCGGGGATAAACCACAGTACTTCATCTCCCCAATTGGTATTCACCATATGATATTTTCTGCCGAGGAACTGGGCAAAAACACGGTTCTCACGGTCGAAGAACTGAAGGCATTCTCGGTGTACGCCAATTTTGCGCCCTCCGCTGATTCGCGAGTCATTATGGCACTACCTGTCGTCCAGGGAATGGGTCTCGTCACGGCTATCTATAACGATGCAAAGCCATTGGTGGAAAGTGGTGTATATTTCCGCTCATTCGACTATGCCGGGAGTCCAAATAGCGGCACCTACAAGTGGCGTGCCACGCTCAACGACAACTCGGTATGGATGTTCTATGTCACCCCGATCGGCTCAAGAGGTGTTCCGCCGTTCACTTTGGAAGACAAAACGACCATCGCAGGTCCCGAGGGTTTCATTGGTATGATTCAAGTCGGCAAGAACCCTTCCAATGCTGCAGGAGAAGAAGCTTTTGACCAGGCAGCGGGCGCTTATGCTACCAATGCAACCATCTCAGGATCGGTAGACAGCAGTACGGGAAGCTACACGCTCAATTGGGGTAAAGGCGGCATCAAGAACAAGAAATTGCTCATGTATGCTCTCCCGCATCATGTAGAGTCCTTCGACCAAGAGACAAAGGCAGCATTGCAAGACATCAAACTGGTGACCACGACGAAGGGGTTCGCTCAGGCTATTCTCGCTGATCATATGACGATGCTGGAAAACGATCTGCCTGATGGCATCGGATTCGCTCCCTGGGCCAAGAACAGGAATGGAGCAGGTGGATCTGAGAATGTTGACCTTAGTGCTGGGGCACTAGCCATGATCAATAATGTTGGCCATGCAGAACTCGGCCAGAACTTCATTTCGCAGACCAGTCTGAACAGCATGTACTACTCGGGTAAGGGCCTTGCCAAATTCGCTGCCATTTGTTACACGATGAGCAACATCGCTGGTAACCGCAACCTTGCGGCTTCTGGACTCTTGAAGCTGAAGGACGCCTTCAACGTGTTCGTGAACAATACCCAGCCTGAGCCACTGGTATACGACACCGTGTGGAAAGGAGTTGTGTCAGGAGCAACCTATCGACCCCCGTACGACCCTGGCCTAGACTTCGGCAACACGCTATACAATGACCATCACTTCCACTACGGATACTTCCTGTATACTGCAGCAGTCATCGGCTTCCTTGACTCTGACTGGCTCGATCAAGGTAGCAACAAAGCCTGGGTCAACTCACTCGCCCGAGACTTCGCCAACCCCGTCACGGACGAGTACTTTCCTTTCCAGCGCGGCTTCGACTGGTTCCACGGCCACTCCTGGGCCAAAGGACTTTTCGAATCTGGCGACGGCAAAGACCAAGAGTCCACCTCGGAAGACACATTCGCGACCTACGCGCTCAAGATGTGGGGCAAGATCATCCGCGACGGCAACATGGAAGCTCGCGCAAACTTACAACTGGCCGTACAAGCGCGCAGTCTACGGAACTACTTCCTCATGGCATCTGACAACAAGAACCAGCCTCCATCATTCTTGCAGAACAAAGTCACTGGCATTCTGTTTGAGAATAAAATTGACCACACCACCTACTTTGGCGCAAATCCAGAGTTCATCGAAGGTATACACATGATTCCACTCAATCCCACATCAGCATACACGCGCGGCCGCCAGTTCGTCCAGGAAGAGTGGGAACGCTACTTCGACAACGGACGCGTCGACCAAGTCCAGGGCGGGTGGAAAGCAATCCTCTACGCCAACTACGCGCTCATCAACCCCCAGACAGCGTACAACTTCTTCGCTGACCCGAACTTCAACACGCAGCTGGACGGAGGGGCGAGTCGGACGTGGTATCTCGCGTACACGGCTGCGTTGTTGGGCGTGCAGAGGGGAAATGTACAGGCGGATATTCACTTCAACGATACGGAGAGTGAGGGGCCGAATTATGAACGGTCGCAGTCTGAGGAACTACAGCAACCGAGTGCGACTGCGCCGGCGCCGGCGACCAAGGGGACGGAGGAGAGCAAAGCTATAGACACTGGAGTCGTGCCAGCTGATAATAGACCGTGGCCGCATGGGTTCAATTGGCCGCAGAGATCTGGGACAGGAGTCTTGACTCCTCAGCCAGCGCATACCCCTTTGGCGATTGCGCCATTGCCATCCCCAGCTCCGGATGAGGATGATGAAGAAGAAGAAGAAGAAGAAGGGGAGGGGGAGTATGAGAGTCCGGATATGAGCTGGGCATTGCAGGATAAGGAGGGAGAGTGGTAGAGTCTCTGACACTCTGGGAGAAGGATTTATTGCTGGCAGGCGCAAGACAAGGTCACGTCGAAACACAGTGATTGGCTCAAGAGGGTTTTCATCTGTTCATACAGTTGCAGTGTTGGCAAAGACGGGATTGAGAGATAATCTAGTTGTATATATGACATAATTGTGTATAGACCTTGATAGAAAGAAATGGAAGAGCTTTGAGTGATGGGCTCTCTACACGTGTTCCATGTTCGTCTTTGCCCCACAGCAGATTCTGCCGTTCTCGTATCGTGTCGCACGAGACGGGCGTTGAGCGAGATGACGGGGGGCAGGTGACACGCGCGCATGCGCGGAATGGTGGTGGGGTGGCTGTGGAAGCGCAACATGCGGCTATCACCTTCTGCGATCCTTTCAACTGTTGGGTCCACTTATCGTATTCTTCTGGAACCCATTTCGAGAAAGGGAGGCTGGTGGCTACATCATCTTTGCATGCATGTGAAGAGATGGAGTTGTCCAGTGTTTTCGACTGACCTCGCTCCTGCAAGCTGTGATTCCTTTTCCTTTCGCTAAATAACGACATTCATTCAGCTATCGTTCGAAAAAAACTGGCCAATACAAAGGACTTCGCTAAAGAGCGACATTCATTCAGCTGTCGTTCGAAAAAAAAGCTGGCCAAGACAAAGGACAAGACAAGGCTTGTGTGTCTTGATAAGCCACAAGCAAAGCTGACTGTTGAAGGCTCTGACACGCGAACAATGCGACAAAGCAGCCAACGCGCCACGATAACAAGACATCCTTTCACATGATATTTCAAGCACATGTCATGCAGCTGCAGCGTTGCAGTGGACAAACAAACGCATGTCACGTCTGCTCTGGCCTAAAATAATAAGCGGTCAGTCGACGTTCCTTTGAGGTGGTGGAGGCTGCCGCAGCGCCAAGTCGTCTATTTTTGGGGAGCGAAGAAAAGGGTCGCGGGTGCACAGCCACTGAACGAGACATTTTTGGTACCGATTTGCACTCGCGTGGTGCCCATTCGGTACCGGGGCGGCAGAGCCGCTATTGAGTGCCATGGATCCACGTCATGTTTGACAGGGCGATGACAGGAATGAGAAGTCAGGGAGAAGCAGAGCAGAATCATTGCAGCTGGAGACGGCAGCAAAAGGCGCGAGCGATACGGGGAAATTGGCGACGTGGGTGCTTGGCCTTCGCGCTGGCGCCGTTGGCCGCTGAGCCACGGGCGGTCTCGAGCGGGGAGAAGAGGGTTTAATAGGACGGCAGCAGTCTTCAGCTGGCAGGCGGGCCAGTGGTGGCCGAGCACGCGAGCGCAGCGTGTCTGATGCTACCGTATCGCCCACCGCAGCGGAGCACAGCTGAAGGGACGATGCATACAAAGGCGCGGCCATGCGCCCAGCGTGCGCGCTGTTGAGCCCGTTAGTACTCCCATCTCATTCTCACTGTCCACCAGCGAACCCACAATTCGCTATTTGGGCGGCCGTTCTCGACCTCAACGATCATCCTTCGATAGCTCTGCGCTGCCAATCCGCACCCCGAGCGCCGCGCGTCGTTGCCTATTCTGGTCGACCGCCCGTCGCCCCTGCCCGTCTGCACCGCCAAGGATTAGAGTTTCAGACCACAGCCCCAAACCTGACCTGCTCCCCAGCACGACTCCATCTCCCGTCCATCCACCACCTGTCTGGCGCCCTCGCTGTCTGTCTCTCGTTTCACATCGCCCAACCTGCGACACTGTCCCATCGCTGCCCTAGATTTCCGGCTTCAGTGTTTGCATCCCATCGTTACTCGTTACCAGCGTTTGCCTGTCTTCTTAGCTACGAATCAGGCGCGAGAAAGGTTGAACCTGCGGCCTAATCACCTTTAATCTTACCATTTGCGACGACTCCCATCTCCAACACACGCAACCTCTGAACGCCTTCCATCACACGCCGTATCGGCAACCGACGTCACTTCAGACGACTGCCTCCGGGCGACGCACACTCACCATGAGAGCGCACACGACATACTCAGCCATGCTCGCACCCTTCATATTACTCGCCTCTGCGCCGCTGGGCGTCCTGGCCGGCGACGTCCTCAAGACCAACGGTTACAGCTCCTGCTTGAACGGGCCCTCGGACATCAAAGTCAACAAGCTCGACATCCAGTTTGACCGCGCTTCCAAGAAGCTCGTCTTCGACGTGTCCGGCACCAACGAGAAGGAGCAGAAGGTCACAGCCATCCTCAAAGTGAACGCGTACGGCAAGGAGGTCTACAACCAGCCCTTCGACCCTTGCGACGAGAAGACCAAGGTCGACCAGCTCTGCCCAGGTACGACATCTTCCAACACCCCCTTGAGCCCCGAAACTAACGTGCACAGTGCCCAAGGGAACCTTTGGCGCCAGGGGCGAGCAGACTATTGACCAGAAGTACCTCGACAACATTCCCGCCATCGCGTTCTCCATCCCCGACATCGACAGCCAGGCCACCATGCAGCTCAAGGCCAAGGACGGAAATGCCGATCTTGCCTGCATCACATCCCAGGTCACCAACGGCCAGTCTCTGTCCACCACAGGCGTGCAGTACATTGCCGCCGGTATCGCAGGTGCTGCGCTGCTCCTCACGGGCGCCTCTGCCTTTGCAAGTGCTGGTACCAGTGGCGTAGCAACCTCCAGTCCTACTTTCGGCGACGTCGTCTTCTGGTTCCAAGGCATGGCCCTCAACGGAATGATGAGCGCCGATGTCCCCGGAGTCTACCGCAGCTGGTCCAAGAATTTTGCCTTCAGCACGGGTCTGATCAACTGGGAGAGCATGCAGACGTCGATCGACAGCTTCCGTGAGAAGACTGGCGGCAACCTTACCGCAAACAACGTCGAATTCCTGAAGAATGCCACCCTTGTCCACGTCGACCAAAAGGTTTCATTGACCAAGCGCGCTCTCCTTTTCGCCCGTGACGAGCTCAGCACCGACACCAACGGCACCGCGGATGGCGAGGATAACAAAGTCGTACACATGGTCAAGGGCATTCAAGGCTACGTCGAGGAGTACAAAATCCCTGATGGCAACACTTTCATGACTGTCTTGCTCATCTTCGCCATTGTCGTCGCCGCCATCACTGTTGGTATCCTGCTCTTCAAGGTTATCCTCGAAACCTGGGCTCTCTTCGGTAGCTTCCCAAAGCGCCTTACTGGCTTCCGCAAGCGATACTGGTGGACTCTGGCAAAGACTATCACTAACTTGGTTCTCCTTCTCTACGGTATCTGGGTTCTCTACTGCGTGTACCAATTCAAGAACGGAGACTCGTGGGCCGCCAAGACCCTTGCTGGTGTTACCCTTGCTGCTTTCACTGCAATTCTTGCCTTCTTCACATGGAAGATCTGGAGCATCGCCCACAAGTACAAGAAGCTCGAGGGCAACTCCGAGGCTCTCTACGACGACAAGGACGTTTGGCGCAAGTACAGCATGTTCTACGAGAACTACAAGAAGAGCTACTGGTGGATCTTCATCCCCGCCATCATCTACATGTTTGCCCGTGGATGTGTCATCGCCGGTGCAGATGGCCATGGTCTTGCTCAGGCTGCTGGTCAACTCATCGTCGAGGCTCTCCTCCTCGTCGTCCTCCTCTGGGCCCGTCCTTACTCTCTCAAGTCAGGAAACTGGATCAACATTGTCATCCAGGTCGTCCGCGTGTTATCTGTCGTCTGTATTTTGGTGTTTGTTGAAGAGCTCGGAATGTCACAGACCACCAAGACTGTCACTGGTCTTGTTCTGGTCGTCGTCCAAGCTTCGTTGACTGGTGTTCTCGCCATTCTCATCGCTGTCAACGCCATTATCATCTGCTGCAAGGAGAACCCTCACCGCAAGAAGAGAAAGGAGGCTGGTAAGTTTGGCCATTATCCTTGTTCAAAACGACATGCTAACACCACTTCAGAGAAAGCACGTGACGTTGACAATCTCACACCCCTTGATGCACGCAACTCTCTCCTCATGGACCCATCAGAGCACGCCAACAAGCGCAGCTCCTTCCCTGTTCCATTCGGACCCCGTGCTGGTGGCTACGATCAAGTTCCACTTTCTGAGCAGAACACTGCCTACAAAGGGGCCAATGCCCACGGGTACAGTGATCAGGGCGTTCTCCTCGCCGATGCTTCCACCTTCGGCAGGACGGCATCCCATACTCGCAGCATGGAGAGCCGGGATGACAGCCCAGCACGCTTCCAAGACGTACCTGCCGCCGCAGGATACAATCCGACAGGTTACTCGTCGAATGCCCCATGGCAACCTCAACAAGCACGAGGCGTCTAAACACCTTCAAACGCTCTCGAAATTCAGATCCTTTATGTAAATACGATCCAGCTCAGGAGCACTTTTGCTGGTTGTGTATATCGCTCCTTTCCATTTGTTGTTTTTTAGCATGGCATTTTCTTTTATCTGTTTGCAAAACGGGATCATCGAGTCCCCATCTGTCTTGTATCTAGACGGGCAAAGTCCACCCAGAACCATATTTAACTGCATATAACGAATCTTTCCTTGTAGTTTGGGTGTGGGAGATTTGGCTATACAGGATAAAATTTGATTGTAATCAACGAAAGGCAGCGGCCTGTGGCTCTGCGAGATGTGCGGGTAGATCTGTTCTAATCAGTGGAGGAAAGGGGAGGGAGTAGATAAGTAGATGAGGTAGAGAATGATAGATATACTAAAATACCTCTCGAGTACTAGCCAGTGACGTCTCCCTCGGAGACTTGACATTGTCATGCCGAGTTCTTGTCTGCCCAGGGACCAGTTGTATCAGTGCGCATGTGCTCTCTAGCCTCGCCGTGGTGTGGGTTCCAAACTTCGGAACTTATCGCCGGTCCATTTATTTCCCTTCCACTACAAACCATCGACATGCGTTAAACATCGGGCTACAACGCGATCACGGCATGGAAAATACAGCCGTCTTTGTGAATCTGCTCTGCACACAGCCAGGCAAAAGCCTTGCATTGCGAACAGTGAGGCTAACAACAGCATCCGGTCGACCCGCAAAACTATCTGCGAACCATTGAAGCTAAAGTAGATCTCCCGCCGTCCGTCGAGATGTGGAACCTCGAAAATAGTGACCGCGATGCAGGTACAAGGCAAGGCTAAGACGATTTCAATACTCCATCGCGCGGCGGACGTCAAGACTAGCGATGCCGATTTCTCATGGGCAAAATGTTAAGAGATGGAGTACGTATATCGGGCATTAGTCGCTCAGCTCGTTGATTCTTCTTCATAACGCTCTTGTCCATTCGTCTTGGTAGGGAGTTTGGCGTTCTGCTGGTACGATTGCCATTACCCTTACTTTGAGGATTGGCTTTGTTGGTAGGCAGCGACGACGTGGGAAGACTTTTTATACCTTTTCGGACAAAACGGTTCTTCAATCTTTCTACGCTCGCATCTATTCGCGCGCAACAGAGATACAACTATTTTTCAACCCCATCGCATATCGATCTCACCAGCTCTCGCTCTACACATACACCAACATCATACGCAAAATGCATCGTCCCGCTCTCCACCCCACCACCTTCCTATCCCTCCTCCTCGCAACCACCACATCCACACAATCGACCTCCCCCAAGCGGGGCCTCTGCCACGTCACCAAAAACTCCAACCCCGCCGACGACCAGATCTGGATCTCAGGCCCGAGTCACCCAACATGGTACTACAACTACGAAGCCCAGCCCTCCTCCGCATACGCCTCCACCCCTACCCTCCAATTCGTCCCCATGCTCTGGGGCGCCAGCGCCTCCGACACCGGCATGCCCTTCTACGACGCCGTCAAATCCCAGCTCGACGGCGGCGCAAACGTCAGCTACGTCCTGGGCTTCAACGAGCCGGACGCGAGCATGAGTGTGGGCGGGAGCAATGTCGGAGCAGCCCTTGCGGCTGCGCGGTGGAAGGCGGAGATTGAGCCGTTGAAGGAGCTGGGAGTCAAGGTTGGGGCGCCGGCTGTGACGGGGAGTCGAGGGGGCATGGCGTGGATGGAAAGTTGGTTGGAGGAGTGTAAGGGGGGGTGTAGGCCGGATTTTGTGCCGGTGCATTGGTATGGGGATTTTGAGGGGATGGCGAGTTGGGTGGGGGAGGTTGCGGTCAAGTTTCCTCAGCTGCCGATTTGGTGAGGGCTCGTTATACACAGTGATATCGTTTTCGGTTCAGCTAATGGTTGAGTAGGGTCACGGAGTTTGGTTATCCGGATCAGAGCCTGGAAACGACGCAGGCGTTTTGGAATATGAGTGCGAGCACTTTCGATTCGTGGCCGTGAGTTTCCTCCCCCTTCTACTCACCGAGATGGGTGTCGAAGCGCGATGAAAATGAATCTAACGGGGTACAGGAATGTCACGCATTACTCGTACTTTGGTGCCTTTCGATCCTCGGTATCGAACGTCGGACCTAACGCCGCGATGTTGACGCAAGACGGCAAGCTCACGTCCATCGGCTCGTGGTATATGGGCGGTCAGGCGACGAACAACATCCCCATGAAGTCAGGCGCCTCATCAACCCGCAAATCCTTCCTAGCGCCACTTCTAAACCACTACAACTGGACCTGCTTCCTCTTCCCATTAGCGATGTTTTTCCTTCTCTGCTAGGTGCATCGCAGCACAGACGCATGTTTCGAGACGCGCAGACGCACATTCGAGATTGCGCAGATGCTTACTCCATGGCTGTTTTTCCCTGGCGGAGAGGAAAGCGTGTGTACGTGCAAGAGTCTGTGGGTTGTCCCTTGGATATGGTGGCTGGTGCAGTATTTGCAGATACTGTGTGCGTTGGTCGAGCTTTGGTGGATTTGGCGCTCGAATGCAGCGAGGGTGGGTTAGGCTGGGACACGAGTCTATTGTTCATGCTGTGTCATTGCAGGGCATGATGCACAGGTTGTTATTGATGGGTTCATAGATGTATTCAAGGGTATCCTTCTGCTGGTCCAGCCAGCTATCATTCCCAAAACAGTCTACTCATTCGCACAGAGTCAACCGACTCATCCATCACATCTCCGCATCACCTTTTCAACCTGAGTTCCTGCTCCCAATCCTCACCAACGGCGCAAATTCCATATCAACATCCCCATCCCCATCCCCATTTCCATCTCCAGTACTCTCCACCCCGACATCAACAGTCCTCCCCACCGTCAACATCGGCACCCCATCCCTCCCCGCCCGCCTCACACCCTTCCGCCCCAAAATCACATCCTTGAGCATATCCATCGCCACGGACCCCATGGTTGTCGACGCTGCAATTCCCATGTTCACATCTCCGTCATTGTCTGTCGTCGGTGGAATTGGTGGTGTAGATAGTGGCGAGGCGACGTGTGAGGATTTGCGACGTTTGGCGGACGCGAGGAGGGTTGTGAGGAACTCTTTTATTCCTTGGGGGGGTGGTTGGGAATCGGGATTGGGGTTTGTAATGTTGTGGTATTCGACGCGTGATGGAGAAGGAGGTGACGAGGATGAGGATGGGGATAAAGATGGTGGAAACTCAGTCGTAGCTGGCGAAGGCGTATATATCCCAACCCTCCTCCCCCACCTACACTCAGACGGATAATCGCAGGATGTCCAACAATTTTTGCTCTTCCCTTTACCTATTCCTATACCCCCTCCCCCTCTTCCATCGTTATTTCCCACACCACCACCACTACTTCCTATCAC